>ML342436.1:0-110256 GCA_005239505.1 Nicotiana paniculata | reverse complement strand
CATTTCCCATTCACCCATTTTAAGCATTAATATATCATTAATTACTTAAAATCCCAACAGAAACTAATATTAGAGTAGATTTTACTCACCATAAATGACCAGGTCGTTAGCCCCTCAACAATGGTGGAAATCGTCCCAATTAAGAAGAAGAAAATGAGAAAAATGTGTTAAGACCCGTGTATAAAAACACACTGTTTGGGCAGTGTTTTCACACCTGCGGCTCGAGTATTGCACCTGCGAGCCAAGGCTCGCACCTGCGGAAATGGAATGGGGAGCCTGGGCCCGCACCTGTGGAGTAGAGACCGCACATGCGGCTCCGCTCATGTGAAATTTTGTCCTCACCTGCGTGAATTGGCCAGACCACTGGAGGTCACACCTGCGAGGTTGGGACCGCAGGAGCGGTCCCGCACCTGCGACTGGTCAACCGCACCTGCGGTCACACCAGAACAGGTGCACCAGCAACTGTTTCAGCTGGTTTTGGGCCTCGTGTGGTGTCCGGGAGGCACCTGGGCCCATCCGAGCCCCCGTCCAAATATACCAACAAGTCCCAAATCATAATACGGATTTGCTCGAGCCTTCGGAACATCCAAAACAACGCTAAAACTCAAAATCAAACCTCAAAACCCCAAGAACCAAACTTAGGAGCTTTAAGTTTTTCAGACTTCGCTAACAACTCGCCGAACCGACCTATACAACTCGGAATGACACCAAATTTTGCAGGCGTCATAATTAACATAACGGAACTATTCACAATCTCGAAATTCCGATCGGACCTTGATAACACAAAAACACGTCCCAAACCAAAATAGGAACTTAAGGAACTTCTTATTTCAATATCGGGTGCCGAAATGCCCCCGGGTCATTAGAAACCCATTCCGAACATATGCCCAGGTCAAAAATTATTACACGAAGCTACCGTAACTGACGAAACTCGATTTCGAGGTCGTTTACCCAAAATATTGACTGAAGTCAAACTTGGCCTTAAAGTCCAACCTTAAGGAACCAATTGTTCCTATAGCACTCTAGACATCTCCGAAACCCGGACCACCAGTCCCCCCAAGTCATAATTCATAAAAAATCGCTATGGGAAGATCCATTTAGGGAAACGGGGTCCGATAACGCAAAACGAGCGGTCGGGTCGTTACATTCTCCATCTCCTAAACAAACATTCATCCTCAAACGGGTCTAGGATCGTACCCGAAATGTTGAATATGTGTGGATATCTGCTCCGCATGTCCTCCTCGGACTCCCAGGTCGCCTCCTCAACTGGATGGCCCTTCCACTGGACTTTCACGGCAGAAACTCTCTTGGACCTCAATTGGCGGTCCTGCCTATCAATAATAGCAACTGGCTCCTACTCGTAGCCCAACCTCTCATCCAACTGAATAGTGCTGAAATCAACCACGTGAGAGAAGTCGGCGTGGTACCTCCGGAGCATGGATACATGAAAAACTGGGTGAACTCCTGATAAACTGGGAGGCAAGGCCAGCTCATAGGCAACCTCCCCGACTCGCCTCAACACCTCGAATGGACCTATAAACCTCGGGCTCAGCTTGCCCTTCTTCACAAACCTCATAATACCTTTCATAGGCGAGACTTTCAATAGGACCCTATCTCCTTCCATAAATGATACACCACGCGCCCTCTAATCCGCGTAACTCTTCTGTCTGGACTATGCTGTACGGAGCCTCTCCTGAATCAACTTCACTTTCTCCAAAGCATCCCTCACCAGGTCGGTGCCATATAACTTAGCCTGGCCAAGCTCAAACCACCCGATAGGAGAATGGCATCGCCGACCATACAAAGCCTCAAATAGTGCCATCTCAATGCTGGACTGGTAACTATTATTGTATGCAAACTCGGGCAAAGGCAAGAACTGGTCCCACTGACTTCCGAAATCAATCACACATGCCATGAGCATGTCCTCCAATATCTGAACTGTACGCTCTGACTGACCATCAGTCTGAGGGTGAAATGTTATGCTGAGGTCTATCTGGGTGCCCATCTCACTATGTAATACTCTCCAAAAGTGTGAGGTAAATCGAGGACCTCGATCTGATATAATAGATATCGGCACACCATGCAATCTGATTATCTCCCGAATGTAGATCTGGGCCAACCTCTCAGAAGTATATGTAGTAGCTACTGGAATGAAATGCGCCGATTTGGCCAATCTATCCACAATGACCCAAACCGAGTCCACCTTCCGCAAAGTTCGAGGCAACCCAACCACGAAGTCCATAGTGATGCGCTCCCACTTCCACTCAGGAATGGGCATCTGCTGAAGTAGGCCTCCTGGCCTCTGGTGCTCATACTTCACCTGCTGGAAATTAAGCACCTAGTCACATACCCCACAATGTCCTTCTTCATCCGCCTCCACCAGAAATGCTGCTTCAAGTCACGATACATCTTCGTAGCACCAGGATGAACAGAGTATTGAGAACTGTGTGCCTCCTCTAGAATCCTATCCCTCAGGCCATCAATATTAGGAACACATAAGCGACCCTGAAGTCTCAGAACACCATCTTCGCCAATAGTAGCCTCCTTGGCCCTAACCTGAACCACTGTCTCCCGAAGCTCTACTAAGCATGGATCATAGAAATACCGGGCCTTAATCTCTCCCAATAACGAAGACTGAGCAACCACATGTGCAAAAACTCGATGAGGCTCTGAAAGGTCTAACCTCACTAGGTGATTGGCCAAGGACTGAATGTCCAAGTCTAGAGGTCTCTCGTCTACTGCAATATAAGCCAAGCTACCCATACTCTTAGCCTTCCTGCTCAAAGCATCTGCTACCACGTTTGCTTTGCCTAGGTGATAAATAATGGTGATATCATAATCCTTCAACAACTCAAGCCATTTGCGCTATCTCAAATTAAGATCCTTCTGCTTGAACAAGTGTTGCAAGCTACGGTGGTCTGTATAAACCTCACAGGACACTCCATACAAGTAGTGCCTCCAAATCTTAAGAGCGTGAACAATCGCCGCCAACTCCAAATTGTTCACAGGGTAATTCTTATCGTGAACCTTCAGCTAGCACGAAGCATAAGCAATAACTCTCCCCTCCTGCATCAATACACACTCCAAGCCAACGCGAGAAGCGTCGCAATACACTGTGTACATCCCAGAATCGGAAGGCAATACTAGAATTGGTGTTGAGGTCAATGTCGTCTTAAGCTTGTGAAAGCTCGCCTCACACTCGTCAGACCATCGAAACGGGGCATTCTTCTGAGTCAATCTAGTCAATGGAGCTGGAATGGAAGAGAAACCCTCCACAAATCGACGATAGTAACCTGCTAGGCCCAAAAAGCTCCTGATCTCTGTAGCTGAAGTAGGACGCGACCAACTCTGAATTGCCTCGATCTTCTGAGGATCAACGTTGATACCCTCTCCGGATACCACATGCCCCAAAAATGCCACGGAATCCAACCAAAACTCACACTTGGATAACTTAGCATATAACTTTTGTTCTCGCAAAGTCTGGAGCACAACTCTCAAATGATGCTCGTTCTCCCCCATACTATGTGAGTAAATCAAAATGTCATCAATGAAGACAATGACGAAGGAATCAAAATACGGCCAGAACACCCTATTCATCAAGTCCATGAATGTCGCTGGGGCATTAGTCAATCCAAAGGACATCACTAGGAACTCATAATGGCCATATCTCGTACGAAAAACAATCTTCGGAACATCTAAAGCCCGTATCCTCAACTAATGATACCCCGATCGCAAATCAATCTCAGAAAACACACGATCACCCTGAAACTAGTCAAACAAATCATTGATGCGCGACAAGGGATACTAGTTCTTGATGGTAAACTTGTTCAACTGGCGATAATCAATACACATCTGCATAGACCCCTCATTCTTCTTAACAAATAAAACTGGAGCACCCCACGACGTTACACTCGGTCTGATGAACCCCTTAGCTAACAACTCCTCAAGCTTCTCCTTCAACTCCTTCGGAGCCATACTGTATGAAGGAATAGATATAGGCTGGGTTTCTGGAGCTAAATCAATGCAGAAATCAATATCACGGTCCGGAGGCATACCCGAAAGATCCGAAAGAAATACATCCGCAAACTCTCGAACCACTGGCACTGAATCAATCGTCGGAGACTCGGCGGTGGTGTCCCGTACATAAGCAAAATAGGCTAGACAACTCTTCTCGACCATATGTCGAGCCTTCAAGAATAAAATAACCCGGCTGGCTGCACTAACTGAAGAACCCTTCCACTCCAGCCTAGGTGACTCGGGCATAGCTAAAGTAATTGTCTTGGCATGGCAATCAAGCACGGCATGATAAGGAGATAGCCAATCCATGCCTAGAATAACCTCAAAATCTACCATGTCGAGCAATAAAAGATCAGCTATGGTCTCGAACCCACAGAAGGTGATCACACAAGACCGATACACCCGGTCTACCACCGCAAAATCGCCCACAAGAGTGGACACATATATAGGAGATCCCAAGGACTCACGAGAAACATCCAGAAAATGAGCAAATAGGGCTGACACATATGAATAAATGGATACTGGATCAAATAATACTGAAGCCTCTCTACCACATACTGAGATAATACCTGTGATCACAGCGTCTGAGGCCACTGCATCTGATCTGGCCGGAATAACATAAAACCTGGCTGGAGGACCTGAAGACTGAGCCCCACCAGAGTGAACAGGAGCTACCTAACCTCCCCCTGACTGGACTCCACCTCTAAGACGACCCCTGCCGACCTGTCCCCCACCTCTAGGCGGCCGGACTGATGGTGCTGAACTCATAGGCTGATAACCCTGTTGCACTGCCTTGCCCCGAAACCGGGGACAAACTCTCTTCACATGGACCAGATCCCCGCACTCGTAACATCTCACAAGTGACATATCCTGTTGTCTCAAAGAAGAAGAATCCTGAATGGACGAAGGGCGATGTGAACCCCCAAGCATAGCACTGAAATAGGAACTGGAGGATCTCTGTCTACTGGAGTAACCACTAGGAGAACTCTGAATAACTGGAGGACGATAGGAGCGCTCTGGCATGGCACTGAACTGGGGCCTAACTATGACACCTCGGGGAGGTGGCAGAGGTTCTGAATAAGAAGGCCTGATGGGCTGACCACCCCCAAAGCGACCACTGCTCCTAGTTGGGGCATCCCTGAAATCTCCTGAGAACCTAACCCTCTTATCCTGCTGATCCTGCTCTCTGCTCCTCAACCGATAACCCTCGATCCTGCGAGCAATCTCCACTACGAGTTGATAATGAGTACCCATCTCCACCTCTCGAGCCATGGTGGATCTAATACCTGGGTGCAACCCTGCTACAAACATTCGCACTCTCTCAGTGTCGGTGGGTAATATCATAAGAGCATGGCGTGACAGCTCTGAAAATATGGCCTCATAATCGGTCGCGGACATCTGCCCTTGCTCTAACCGCTCAAACTGACCCCACAGCTCTGCCCTCTCAGAGGGTGGAATATATCTGTCCAAGAATATCTGTGTGAACTGCTCCCAAGTCACAGTAGGAGAATCTGCTGGCCTGCTGAGAACATAAGGCTGCCACCATATGCGAGCTCTGTCCTCTAACTGGAATGTAGTAAAATCCACTCCATGGGACGCTAGGATCCCCATGTTGTGCAGTATATCCCTACACCTATATATAAAGTCCTGGACATCCTCACCTCGCTCACCCCCGAAGACTGAAGGGCGCAATCGGGTCCATCTGTCTAACATCTTCTGTTGATTGCCATCCGCAGTTGGTCTGGTCTCCGGAGCTGCTATTACAAGTTGGGTACCACCCATGGGTAGTGTACCCGGGGTGTGATGTACTGTTGTTGTCGGTCCTGCAGACTGGGCAGTAGGGGTCTGGGCTCCCCCTCCCACCTGAGAAGTGGAAGGACCTGCTGGAAATAAACCAGCCTGGGACATAGTGTCCGTAAATCTCATCATACGGCCCATAACTGCCTGGAAGCCTGGCGTCGTCATAAAGTCTACGGGTGCAGGATCTGCTGGAGGTACCTCATCCTGCTCCTCTATAATAGGGTCCTCTGGTGGTGGGACCAGAATAGCTCTGGGACGCCCTCGTCCCCTACCACGAGTTGGTTCCCTCCCCCGACCTCTACCGCGACCTGGGACAACGAGGGTAGCGGCCCCTCCCGGGTCTGGAACATCAGATGCACGCGTCCTCACCATCTGTGAGAGAATAGAAGAATGAATTTAGTAAATCATCAACTGCACGATAGAATGAGAACAAATAGAGGTTTTCCTAACACCCTGTAGCCTCCTGAAGATAAGTACAGACGTCTCCGTACCGATCCTCAAGACTCTACTGGGTTTGCCCGTGACTCGTGAGACTTACGTGAACCTAGTGCTCTGATACCATGTTATCACGACCCAAAATCCCACACGGGTCGTGATGGCGCCCAACAGCGGAGTAAGGCAAGCCAACATTTGTTTACTACTGAGATTTTCCTTATTAACATACCAATCCCACATATTTCCCAAAGTTTTAAACTTAGCTCATTTAAATAAAAGCGGAAACATTTACCAATTTAAATACATACAGCCAAAATGATCGCGATCCAATATATATATAGTCCCAAAAATAAGATTCTACTATGTGCGTGCCAGGAACTAGTGTCACAAGTCAACAGGTGAACTAGTAGAATATACAAAAGATGATACAAAATTGTACTGCTGTCTGAGAGGAATAGACAGAAATAAACAAAAGGATAACTCCATAGCACAGCTGAGAAACGTCAGGGGGTGCAACTCACCGTGGAGTCCAGTCCAGAAGATAAGTCAAGCTCTGGTCAAGTAACCAGAAACACCAGCCTCAGAACTTGTACAATTAAGTACATAAGTGCAGCATGAGTACATAAATATATATGTACCCAGTGAGTATCCCGCCTAACCTCGAAGAGGTAGTGACGAGAGGTCGACATGACACTAACTAAGGGCCAACAATAATAATGTAAAACAGGGTATACAGAATGCAGTAGACATGTGAGACAGTAAGCAGAAGATACCTATCAAATACAGAAAATAAGGAAAACTACTTAAAATAAGAAACAATTTACAAGTTCCCTTTCCCCCCCAAATATCTGTCAAGTCAATATCAATGGGAAACAATATTCAATAGGCCAAGCGCACACAAGGGTAGGACAATTGGACGGAGTCATAAGGAAATATCTAGACATTGAAAGGACGTAAAGCTTCCCTCGATCGCGAATCTTACCTACGACTCGAGTGCTGACTCATATATATAATTAACATAAAGCTCCCCTCGATCGTGAATCATACCTGCGACTCGAGTGCTGACTCATATATATAATTAACATAAATCTCCCCTCGATCGCTAATCATACATGCGACTCGAGTGCTGACTCATATATATAAAATTAACATAAAGCTCCCCTCGATCGCGAATCATACCTGCGACTCGAGTGCTTACTCTTATACATAACCATAAAACTCCCCTCGATTGCGAATTATACATGCGATTCGAGTGCTGACTCATATATATAATTAACATAAAGCTCCCCTCAATCGCGAATCATACATGCGACTCGAGTGCTGACTCATATATATAATTAACATAAAGCTCCCTTGATCGCGAATCATACCTGCGACTCGAGTGCTGACTCTTATATATAATTAAAAAAAAAATATATATATATATATATTGGATTTATCAATAAGCTTAGTAGAGGCCATACTTGTAACAAGGATTAATTCACCGGTAATTCAGAGACAACTCTCTACCTTTTGCATACTAGTTCAAAGATAATAACCAATACTGGTTCAAGATAATAAGCAACTCAAGGATTGGCTAAAGATACACATAAGGCACGTAATGGCATGCTCATGAGTCCTAAAACTACCCGACATGATATAATAGTCGCTACGTACGGTCTCTCGTCAAGTTGTATGCACGTAACCCCCAAAACAATTTCACACAGCATATATAACACCTATGGGGACAATTCCCTCTTACAAGGTTAGAAAGGAGACTCACCTCGTGTCGAATCTACCCGTCGGACCAAGGATGCGCCCGAACTCCTAACTCTACACCCGAGGACTCGCAACTAGCCAAATACGATATAATGACATCAGTGCATGCTCAAAGTAGGGGAATTATCCTATTTATTCAATAATTCAACATTCTTGAAGAATTTCCAAAATCCCACCCCGGGCGCGCATGCTCGGATTCCAATAATTCTCGAAGGGAACACTCACCCAAAGCCTAAGGATCATTAATATACGATTCTTACTTGATTTCATAGCAAATTCACAGGTAAAATCTCAAATTATCGCAAGCTCTAGGTTACTACCCAATTCTTGATTTTTCACTAATTTAGGTAGTTAATTAAGCTAGAAATCCATGCATGAAGCTAATATTAGAGTATATTTTACTCACCTTAAATGACCAGGTCGTTATCCCCTCAACAATGGTGGAAATCGCCCCAAGAAAGAAGAAGAAAATGAGAAAAATGTGTTAAGACCCGTGTATAAAAACACACTATCTGGACAGTGTTTTCGCACTTGCGGCTCGAGGACCTCACCTACGAGCAAAGGCTCGAACCTACGGAAATGGACTGGGGATCCTGGGCCCACACCTGCGGAGTGGAGATCGCACTTGCGGCTCCGCTCTTGCGAAACTTTGTCCGCACCTGTGTGAATAGGCCAGACCACTGGAGGTCGCACCTGCGAGGCTGGGACCGCAGGAGCGGTCCCGCACCTGCGACTGGTCAACCGCACCTGCGGTCACACCAGAACAGGTGCACCAGCAGCTGTTTCAGCTGGTTTTTGGCCTGTGTGGTGTTCGGGAGGCACATGGACCCATCCGAGCCCCCGTCCAAATATACCAACATGTCCCAAATCATAATACGGACTCGCTCGAGCCTTCGGAACATCCAAAACAATGTTAAAACTCAAAATCACACATCAAAACCCCAAGAACCAAACTTAGGAACTTTAAGTTTTCCAGACTTCGCTAACAACGCACCGAACCGACCTATACAACTCGGAATGACACCAAAGTTTGCAGGCAAGTCATAATTAACATAACAGAACTATTCCCAGTCTAGGAATTTCGTTCGGACCTCGATAACACAAAAACACGTCCCAAACCAAAATAGGAACTTAAGGAACTTCTTATTTCAATATTGGGCGCCGAAATGCCCTCGGGTCATCAGAAACACATTTCGAACATACGCCCAGGTCAAAAATCATTACATGAAGCTATAAGAACTAATGAAACTCGATTCCGAGGTCGTTTATCCAAAATATTGACCGAAGTCAAACTTGGCCTTAAAGGTCAATCTTAAGGAACCAATTGTTCCTATAGCACTCTAAACACCTCTGAAACCCGGACCACCAGTCCCCGCAAGTCATAATTCATAAAAAGCCGCTATGGAAAGTTCCATTTAGGGGAACAGGGTCCGATAACGCAAAATGACCGGTCAGATCGTTACAATACTTGTCCTCCCTTTCGCTTTTTGTGTTTGGATTATGGAAGTATTACCAATTTTCCAGGAAAAAACAATTTGTGAACTTCAGAGAATGTGGGTTTGCTCGGATGTTATGTTATTCAGATATGAAATCTCCATAATATGATTTTCTGTGTAAAAAATACTTCCAAAATGAAAATGTAAGTTAATCTGATTACTAGCTATTTTTTGGTTTATGTGTTTAGGTTCTGAAAATTTGCGTTTTCTTTTTCTTATATAATAGGTGTATCAGTTGATCGAGGTGGTACCATTTGTTTCTTGTGAAGAAGATGCGGAGCCTATTAGTGTGCATGAGCCATTGTCTCAAGATCAAAGTTCAATGCCTTCCTCCACACAATTTGATGAAGTCTTGCTTAAGGAAATTGTTAACATAGGTTTTCTGTATTTGAATAGCATTAGTTTTTTATTGATTATTTTTGCTTAAGAGACTTTTTTGTTTTTATGATTTTTGATTAAGTGATTATCGGAGAAGTTCAAAAAGGATATGTAGCAGAAGTTACGAGAATAAATCAAAAAATAGCTATATCAGAAAAACAAAAAAAAAAGTTCAAAATGACATCAAGGTAATATCATTAATTTAAGTGCTTGTAACTCTAATTTAAGGACACCATGTCCTTAACTTTTGAACTTGGAACTCAAACTTCAGGACCAAGTGCCCTTAAAGTTTGAACTTGGAACTCAAACTTCAAGACACCATGTCCTTAACTTTTGAACTTGTAACTCAAAGTTAAGGACCAAGTGTCCTTAACTTTTGAACTTGAAACTTGAAGTTCAGGACCAAGTGTCCTTAACTTTTGAACTTGTAACTGTAAGTTAAAGACTGCATGTCCTTAACTTTTTAACTTACAACTCTAAGTTCAGGACCAAGTGTCCTTAACTTTTTAACTTGTAACTCCAAGTTAAGGACTACTTGTCCTTAACTTTTTAACTTGTAACTCTAAGTTAAGGACTACCTGTCCTTAATTTTTGAGCTTGTAACTTGAAGTTAAGGACAGGGGACTACATGTCCTTAACTTTTTAATTTGTAACACTAATTTTAGGACCAAGTGTCCTTAACTTTTGAATTTGTAACTCTAAGTTTAGGACCAAGTGTCCTTAACTTTTGAATTTGTAACTCTAAGTTAAAGACTAGTTGTGCTTAATTTGTGAGTTTGTAACTTGAAGTTTAGTAACTCTAAGTTCAGAACAATTGTCCTTAACTTTTTAACTTGTAACTCTAAGTTAAGGACTGTCTGTCCTTGACTTTTTAACTTGTAACTTGAAGTTTAGGACTACCTGTCAACTTTTTAACTTAATGTCTTTCACAGGATTTGAAGAAAAACCTAGAATCAAAGATTGATACTTTGTTGAAGATTCTTGTCAAACCTCATGAAATAACCATAGAGAGAGAATCTAGTGTTCCAATTAGTAAAGATGCAGTTGATGATCATTGTGATGGTACAAAACCTAGTGTTCCAATTAACAAAGATGTAGGTGATGATCAATGTGATGATACAGATGTGCATTTAGAAGATCATTATGAAAGTGATTATAGAGATGCGCATCTAGAAGATGAAACTAATATTGGCACTGAAATTGGGAAATGTTAGATATAGATTTTGAATTTGTTGTCATTGAAATTTTACATTCAATAGCGTAATACATATAAAAAATTTTGTGATTACAAATATATGTAGAATCTATTGATGGAGTGGAAGTTCAAGATGTAGTAGAATGTCAAGACCAGGAAAATACAAAAGAGACAGAAGTAACAGAAATAATTTGTAAATATGGAGTACAATCTCACAGATTTAGAAAATCCATTGGGAACAAGTGTAAGTGAGATTGTATGCAAATGTGTTGAAGGAATATATGATCTCTCTATACCTCTGTCACTTAGAGAGAAATTTGGAAATCAAAATGATGCCAATCAAGGTTAGATGAAATTTTCATAATATGTTAAATGTTAGTTTTAGTAAACTATTAGTAAAAGGTATTAATTGTAAATGTTACAGAATCTTTTGAAGCTGCAAGGGAGGAAGATGGAGTGGACTATCAAGAGAGAAGTGGAGGACAATCTCAAGATTTAGAAAATAACCAAGGTACAAGCATAAGTGAGATTATTTGCAAATGTATAGAAGGAACATATGATCTCTCTACACCTCGCTCTCTTACCGACAATATTGCAAGCCAAGAAAATGCTAGTGAAGATAATGATTTAACTGGAAGGATCTTGACAGTTGCAAAAGGTTATACGGAGTTTTTTTTTAATTTTATACATGTTTATTTTAATAAAATATTAGTAACAAGTACTAATTGTGTTAACTCTTGTAAATATTTTGCAGAATCTTGTGAACTTGCAATTGAAGAACATGGAGAACAATTGCAAGATAAAGAAAATGCACAGGTGCAAGATAAAGAAAATTCAACCAATATGTCAACTCAATTGTCTGTTGAAAAAATACAAAAAGGCAGTGTGGACAATACATGTATTGATTGTGTCCTTAATATTATATTCATAATTGAAATTGCCAGTACATTTCAAAAATTATGTCCTTAGTTTTTGTCTCTTCATTTGACAATTTATCGTAGAATTGACGACTTGCAGCAGACTAATGTATGTGTAGTGTTGTCTGCAGAGCAAAACAAAGATGAAGATGTTAACCAATATACTAGGAAAAGGAAGAGAGATAGTATTAGTTTTGATGGTCCATCATTTTCTATTCTTACTCCTACTCCTCCAACTACACAAACGAGCATTGATGAGGGTTTGCCTATGGAGGTTGAAGGAAATGTTGAAGAAGATCTTGGTCGAGGGAAAAGGAATAAGAAGTTTAGTTGGCAATTGAAATCTCCTTTTGAACAAGAAAGAAAAACAAGAACATCTATGGCGCACAATGAAAATACTCCCAATATACGGGATGTATAAAATTAAAATATACTCGTACATGTATTTTTCATTATGACAAAGTTGATGCAAACTTATTGAAGAAATTCATTGGGTGGTTGGGCAAGGAGAAAAGGAAAGGTCGCAAAAAAGCGTAAGTCCCTAAATGTATTCATTATTTGTTAATTGCTTAAATTCGTGTCCTGAACTTGTAATTTTAAATTTAGGACTAAGTGTATTGAGCTTGCAATTCCTAAAGTTAAGTGTCCTCAACTTTTGAGATTGCAAGTCTAAGTTCAGGACCAAGTGTCCTTGTAACGACTCGACCGGTCGTTCCGAGAGTTTAGCCATGTTTTTCCCATTTCTGTTTCATTCTTGTATAGTTCAACTCTTTTGTGTTGCATGGGTTTGATCGGTTCGGGTTCGAAGTGGTTGTGATGAGAAATGACATACTTGGTCTCTTATGATGGTGATTTAGTTGGAAAATTCAATCGGAAGTTGACTTGTAGGTAAAGATCTCGGAATGTAGTTTTTGTGACTCGGATAGCTTCGTTGGGGGATTTGGGACTTAGAAGTGTGTTCGGAATATGGTTTCAAGGTTCGGGGTAGAATTAGGCTTGAATTGGCGAAATTGAGTTTTTGGCAATTTTCGGTCGGCAGTGGAAAATTAGCTATCGGGGTCGAAATGGAATTCCAAAAGTTGGAAAAGGTTCGTAGTGTCATTTTGGATGTGTGTGCAAGTTTTCAGGTCATTCGGACGAGGTTTGGTTAGTTTCGACATCGTTGGTAATTTTCGGAAGTTTGAAGATCCTTAAGCTTGAATCATGGGTTTATTTGGTGTTTTGATGTTATTTTGGTGTTCCAAGGGTTCGACTAAGTTCGGATGAACATTTGTGACGTGTGGGTACCATTAGTTGAGGTCCCGAGGGCCTCGAGATGAGTCTGTATGGTTAAAGAAGGAGTTTTTATCCTTAGAGGGTTGCTGGTGTGATCTTTTCTATGATTTCCCCAAATGCGGAGGGGCGGCTGCAGGTGCGGTCATCGCATGTGCGAATTGGGCATCGCAGGTGCGGAAATGGCTAAGGGGGAGAAGGACCGCAGATGCGGACAATTGGCCGCACTTGCGAAGTCGCAAGTGCGGTAGATAAAGCGCAGGTGCGGATTTGACCTTTTAATGAAATCTCGCAGATGCGCACCTGGGACCGCAGGTGCAATAAATAAGCCGCAGACACGGTCATCGCTGGGCTGACATATAAATAGAAGCCTTAGCGAATTTTGGTTATTCTTCCACCATTTGTTTTCGGGTTTGAAGTTTTTTGGAGAGTTTTGAAGAGGGAATTCGAGGGAACTTCGTGGAGGTAAGATTTTTGGAACTAAAACTCATTTATATGGTATTATTTGACTGATTGGGGTGAAATTTATAGAAATTTGTGACTAAAATTGAGGGACTAGAGCTTGTAAATTGGAGACCTTTACTTGGGGATTTGAGGGGCCCTTTGAAGTCCGATTTTGATGTTCTTGGTATGTATAGACTCGTGAGAGGATGAGGATTCTTGTGATGTGATTTTTATCGAATTTCAAGACGTGTGCCCGGGGGTCGGGTTTGGCCAATTTCAGGATTTTTGGTTGAATTTGATAATTTTCGAGTGGGCTTCGTTTCTTAGCATATATTAATGATATAATCTGATTTTTGGCTAGATTTGGAGAAATCAGAGGCCGAATCTGGAGGCAAAGGCATTGTGAGCTAGGATTTTAACTGGTTTGAGGTAATTAACGTTTCCAAACTTGGTTCTGAGGGTTCAAAACCCCGAACTATATGCTATATAATTATAATTTAGGTGACACACATGCCAAGTGACGGGCGTGCGGGCGTACACCGAGTGATTTGCGGCCTGGCTCATCCCATGACACCGTCTAGTAGCTATTACGGACTGATATTTGCACTTCTATTAATGTGGTTAATGTGAACATGCTAGAAATCATGCTAAGTACAATGCTAAGGCTTCACGCCGAATATGTTGATACCTGAGTGGTCCTATATTGTTGTCTCCTTATGTGTTTTTATTGACTTTATATCTACTCAGTCCTGTTATAGCATATCACATCATGTCTCAGTCTCGGTAATTGTTGATTTTATATATTTATCATTGATTCGGGCTAGTTCATGCATCTATGAGCCCATGTGAGCGAGACTGGAGAGTAATGATTGAGTGAGGCCGAGAGCCTGTTATTGAGACAGTTATGAGAGACTGCACACCGCAGCGATACTCTGATCATGCCTCCGTTGGCTTGATATAGCGCTTGGGCTAACAGGAACCCTTTTGCGGTCTTTACACCCCCAGTGAGCGCATGGATATTTGATGGATGGATCTTCCCTAGATATGGATCTTGTCCGAAGTCGATGATATTGAGGGATGGATATTCCCTGTACATGGATCTTGTCCGAGTGTTATGTTCCGGAGATGGATCTTCTCCGTGAGCTGGATCGTCCTTCTTCCTTAGTACTGAGTGATTACGGTCACCGGTGTTAATGTACTATCTGGGATGGATCTTTCTAGGCCCGAGAGCCACGTACAATACTGAGTGGACCTTTATGTGAGAGTTGTGTGCACTATGTGCATTCCACACTATTGAAGCATTGGCTCTTAGAATACTGAGATACATATGGGTTACTTATCGTATCAGACATTTTCTGCATTTATTATCTATTAAAGTTGTGATCATTCCTAAAATTTTGTACATTGATTTTATTTCATTTATTGAGGTTTATTTCTTCACTACCTCTCATCCCGTAGTTTGGGTTTGTTACTTCTGAGTTGGTGTACTCACGTTACCCCCTGCACCTTGTGTGCAGATCCAGGTGCCCGGATCGAGTGAGATTCGATTCTTCATCAGTGGAGTAGTTGCCGGAGATTGTGAGGTAGTTGCACGACGTTCGCAGCCCCACCCTTCTCCTTCTCATTTGTCGCTATTTACATTTTACCTAGACTTGGTGTAATAAGGAAATTATATCAGTTACTGTGTTCTATTTAGTTGCTCATGACTGTTGGCTCCGGGTTTTGGGGATTTTTGTTCAGATGTTTTCATTTCTTATCCGCATTTGTGAAATGTTTAAATGCGTAAGATTTTGATAAAATTGCATTATTGTTCTAAATGGAAAGTACTTGTATTATGTTCAGTAAATTGGCTAGCCTAGTACCACGATAGGCGTCATCACAACCAATGTAGATTTGGGTCGTGACAAGTTGGTATCAGAGCCTAGGTTACATAGGACTCACCGGTCATGAGCAGGTTTAGTAGAGTCTTGCGGATCGGTACGGAGACGTCTGTACTTATCTTCGAGAGGCTGCAAAACCCTTAGGAAAAATCTCACATTTTGAATTCTTGGCGTGGTGAATCCATTTATTCAGCTAAAAGCGTAACTCTTTGAATTCCTTTCATGTATTTGAATGCGCACGTGGGCGCTCGGTATTAGCCGTGCATCGACGGCTCGTGATTTCCATGGATGAGATGTGATTTTTAGCATGTTGATAATGGGGCAGTCTGGAGGACTTGAGGCCGTGTTTTGTCTGTAGCTTGACTGTTGAGATTCAATTGTGTGAACATGTGCATTTGGGACTTATATGTCCGTTCGTGTCCTTATCGATGGGATTTTGTGGCTAGATGACTATGTGGTGAGTGTGATTTGATGGTGAGATGTGTTCAGATTGTTTGATCGTGACGAAAAGAATTGACCGGAGATGTAGCAAGACTTATTGAGTGTTTGACTTCTGTCTTGAGTTGGCATATGGCCTCGAGTTGTGAGTGTATTGAAGGACCTCTCATGTAGTTTAGTTGTAGAGGGAAGTGTATCTTCCTGTTGTGTTATGAGTATTTGGTGATGTCTTTTGGGCCGACCAATGCCCCATCAGCGTTCATGCATTTGATTAACAGCGTATTTCAGCCGTATTTGGATCCTTTTGTTATTGTGTTCATTGCTGACATCCTGGTGTACTTTCGTAGCCAGGAGAAGCATGCTCAACAATTGAGGATGGTATTATAGATATTGAGGGAGGAGGATATTTATGTGAAGTCCTCTAAGTGTGAGTTTTGGCTCAGCTCGGTAGCGCTCTTGGGGCACGTGGTGTCTAGTAAAGGTATCCATGTGGTCAGACGAGTATGGGGAGAGCTTCCAGAAGATCAATATTGCTTGGACCACAACTCTAGTGTTAGTTCTGCCATCAACTTCAGGTTCTTATAATGCGTGTTGTGATGCCTCGAGAGTAGGCGCCGGCTATGTTTAAATGCAGAAGGATAAAGTGATTGCGTAATAGCTATAATGTTTGGAAGGGTATAGAGAGAGATCAGTTTGAGGCTAAGCAAGCGGGACTAGTTCCCGCGGGGTGTCCTGAGTTAGTGTGATCCTTAGGTGGTTTTGTAACAAGTCCTGTTTTACCGGTAATTGATATATGTTGCAATTTGCGTTTAGATCGCTTGTGGAAGTTGGCACGTCTATTCCAATGGTGAATGCAAGATTTGCATATGATTGGGGATATTAGATGGTTTGTGTTATATGAGCTTATGAAGGATTTAGTTGAATCTCACGGTGGTATTGTGGCGGTGAAAGTGTATGGGCATTATGAGTTATTGTTGTCTTGATCTATGGCTTTGAGCCAAGTGGGGGAGTCTGCTAATGATAAGTTGGTTGCAAGATTATGTGATGTATTGGTTTCTGTTCGAAGTATACTGGTATCAGTTATGATCTACAGAGGTGGAGTTTGAGAATGACTCGAGTAATGGGAATTTTTGGGTGCAGGTTGTATAATACTATGTGGGAAAATGGGTTATATTGAATGACTGAGTTGTATTTGTAAAAGGTGTGGTATGTGTGGGATAGGAACTTGCTTGGTTGTTTAGCGGTGTGGGTGACCCCTTGGGTGTTGGCGTGTCAATGGGGGTACAGAACGTTCAATCTATTTGATCAGTTTAATTGGGATTTTTGTAGAGTGGATGACTCTCGAGAACGGTTCTGACGGATTCAAGGTTTATATATAACAATTGGGAATATTCAAGATGTGTGTTTGGCTAGAAACTGAGATTTACATTGGAAGGTGTCAAGACTGGTGGCATTTCTATATTGTTATGGAATCTACATTTCGGTATCATGAAAATGGAAGAATAGTTTAAATTCATAGAAAGCCTTTTTAGAGTGAGTATTTGAGATGTGGTATATTTGGGGTGCTTAAGAGATATCCAGCGGCTTATGAGCCTTAGGGGGATGTAGTTCTATGCTAGGGTCTCGCGTGGTGATTACTGGTTGAGGATTTTGGTATTATGGAAAATAGAAGAATAAATTAGAAGGTAATTTAGAAGGAACTCGGAGAAATAGTACAGCTCGGAAGTAGATTGGGTCGTCATGGTAATGAGTAAGATCGGTTCTTTGGGTGCTTATGATGTGGTAAGGTTCTACGTGTGATTCGGGGCAATGCTCTTGGGTTTTGACAGCCTGTGTAACTTGGTTGAACTAGAAGGATTCAGTCCTTACGGTTTGGTTTTGTGAAAATGAGATTTGGAGAGTCCTGGATGGCTTCTACCTCGGTTAGAGATGTATATTTTATTCTGGCGTGAGATGCATATGATGTATAGTGATTTTACTTCTAGTTGAGATCAAATGGAAAGTTCTTAGCTAGTTGAGTACATAGTTGCTTGCGGTTCGGGGGAGATTAGGAAGTTCTCATATTTATCATAAGATGTCATGGTGTGTGCGGTATGTTGTGTAGGGTTGAGATTTGCATGTGTGAGGTCACGATTCAGTTCTGAAAGGAAGGTCATAAATTCTTGGGCAACATGGACAATTTTAGATGATTAGGTAAATGATATCAATAATTGGTGCGGCTTGATGAGGGTATACGTTTCAGAAAAGGCAATGTGTTTGAGTTAAGGGTACTTCATTAGTATCGCGGTGCTCTCTTGTTGGATCGACTGCTGATATTCAAGGTTGCTTGGTGTTACAGAAGAGTTATAGGGGTATTTCTAATGGAATGATTGAGTATTAGAAGTGTGTTACATATTCGAGCGGTGGAGTTGGGATCAGATATGGTGATTCGTGCGCTTCATGGACTTCGAGGCTGAGAGTTCTCATAGACAGGTTATTTTGTGGTTGTGGACTGTGAAGATGTAAGCAAAGCTAGTCAGATGTTAGTATGTGTTCAGTCATTGTGAATTTTCTGAGAGTTATCTATTTGTTGCAGGTGTCCAAAGTTGACTTAGGGTTCATTGGTAGGCCGACATAGGTGTGTGTTCTACACCGGCTCAGAATTGTTGTCTCCGAATTGCTATTGTTGAGGGATGTATCATTCGATTGTCATTGAGTTTATTCGTGTTCTGGAGTGATCTATGATTTACCTTTCGGTGTTACGAGGGGTTGTGATTGTTGGTTATATGCACATATGGTGATGTATTTGGGCTTTATAGCGAGATTTGAGAAAGGTAAGTAGTTGGGTATTGCGAGATTGAGACGTATTGGTTATGTGCTTCCGAGTTCGTGTGGCATGGTATAGTCCGATTCCCCATGGTTATGGCAATACACTTTGAGTACTTGATGTCTAATTGCGCATGGTTATTGATTTTGAGCAAGGTGGATCGAAGTATTTCATGTGGACCAGTGTTGGGATGGGGTCACTCATTGCATCAAAGTTTTGTGGAGGTATGATCCTTCGAGCTAGATTCATGTGTTCTGGTTCTACGAGGTGTGATAGGTTCTCAACATTGGGTTGTGGTGATACTGGTGGGCTTGCGGTACATCTCTCGCAGTGGAGTCACTTTTCCATGATTTGAGTACATTTGGGATGTTATATATTTGTGCACGGACTGCATGTGTTATGGCTTTCAGCTGTATTGATGCGTCACGTCACTAGAGTGGTTGTGGTAGATGAGAAGAGGTCGTCGCACCTGGAATGGGTGCTACTGAGTCTAGTCGTGGTATATTTGGGAGGATTGCTGATCGACTTAGAAATTTTGCTATATTTCCTGTCGAAGAGAAGGAGTTCCATCACTTGTTGATATGATGAATGGTTGCTAGTTTCTATTGCTTCCTTTATCATTAGCTATATATGAGAGTGTTAGAACGAGGTTTTGCTTGAAAATAGGTAATTTACCGGTATTGAGTCATTTTTAGTAGCTATTGTGATTAGGAGTTATCACAACGAGTGTTTGAGACATGTGGTATTCCATGTGATTACATCTTGGGTCACGGATATGGCTTGATATAGCGTGTTCATACTTATTCAGTTTATAGATGCGGGACTTTGATATTATAAGTTATTTTAGAAGTGGAAATTTGGTTCTAAGTTTTATGGGTTAGGTTGGATTACGAAATTTCAGCTATGTTGTGCTATTGGACCTAGGTGGGATAAGGTGACGTGGGATCACCCCGATATGTGCGTGGTCAGGCTATTCGGCGATTTTGATGATTTTTGGAACAACTCTGGGCACGTTCGAGGACGAACGTATGTTTAAGTGGGGGAGAATGTAACGACCCGACCGGTCGTTCCGAGAGTTTAGCCTTGTTTTTCCCATTTCTACTTCATTTTTGTATGGTTCAACTCTTTTATGTTGCGTGGGGTTGATCGGTTTGGGTTTGGAGTGGTTGTGATGAGAAATGAGACACTTGATCTCTTAGGGTGGTGATTTACTTGGAAAAGTCAACCTGAAGTTGACTTATAGGTAAAGGATCTCGGAATGTGGTTTTTGTGGCTCGGACAGCTTTGTTAGGTGTTTAGGACTTAGGAGTGTGTTCGGAATGTGGTTTCGAGGTCCGGGGTAGAATTAGGCTTGAATTGGCGAAATTGGGTTTTTGGTAATTTTCAATCGGCAGTGGAAAATTAGCTATCGGGGTCGGAATGTAATTCCAGAAGTTGGAACAGGTTCGTAGTGTCATTTTGGATGTGTGTGCAAGTTTTCAGGTCATTCGGACGAGGTTTGGTTAGTTTCAGCATCGTTGGTGATTTTTGGAAGTTTGAAGATCCTTAGGCTTGAATCATGGGATGATTTGGTGTTTCGATATTATTTTGGGTGTTCCGAGGGTTCGACTAAGTTCGGTGATCATTGTGATGTGTAGGTACCATTAGTTGAGGTCCCCAAGGCCTCAAGATGAGTTCAGATGGTTAACGGGGGAGTTTTTGGCCTTAGAGGGTTGCTGGTGTGATATGTTCTATGATTTCCGCATATGCGGAGGGGTGGCCGCAGGTGCGGTCACCGCAAGTGCGAAGTGGGCATCGCAGGTGCGGAAATGGCTATGGGGGAGAAGGACCGCAGATGCGGACGATTGGCCGCACCTGCGAAGTTGCAGGTGCGGTAGATGAAGCGCAGGTGCGGATTTGGCCTTTTAATGAAATCTCGCAGATGCGCACCTGGAACCGCATGTGCGGGTCCAAAGGTGCGATAAATAAGTCGCAAATGTGGTCATCGCTGGGTTGAACATGTAAATAGAAGCCTTAGCGAAATTTGGTTATTTTTCCACCATTTGTGTTCGGGTTTGAAGCTTTTTGGAGAGTTTTGAAGAGGGAATTCGAGGGAACTTCGTGGAGGTAAGATTTTTGGACCTAAAACTATTTATATGGTATTTTTGACTGATTGGGGGTGAATAGGGCTTGTAAATTAGAGACCTTTAATTGGGGATTTGAGGGGCCATTTGAAGTCCGATTTTGATGTTCTTGGTATGTATAGACTCGTGGGAGTATGAGGATTCTTGTGATGTGATTTTTATCGAATTTTGAGACATGGGTTCGGGGGTCGGGTTTAGCCAATTTCAGAATTTTTAGTTGAATTTAATAATTTTCGAGTGGGCTTCATTCCTTAGCATATATTAATGATATAAATCTGATTTTTGGCTAGATTTGGAGAAATCGGAGGCCAAGTCTAGAGGAAAAGGCATTGAGGTCTAGGATTTTAGCCGGTTTGAGGTAAGTAACATTTCCAAACTTGGTTCTGAGGGTTCGAAACCTCGAACTATATGCTAAATGATTATAATTAAGGTGACGCACATGCCATGTGACGGGCGTGCAGGCGTACACCGAGTGATTTGTGGCCTGGCTCATCCCATGGCACCATCTAGTAGCTATTACAGACTGATATCCGCACTTCTATTAATGTGGTTAATGTGAACATGCTAGAAATCATGCTAAGTACAATGCTAAGGCGTCAGCCCGAAAATGTTGAGACCTGAGTGTTCCTATATTACTTTCACCTTGTGTGTTTTTATTGACATTATATCTACTCAGCCCTGTTATAGCATATCACATCATGTCTTAGTCTCGGTAATTGTTGATTTTATATATTTATCATTGTTTCGGGCTAGTTCATGCATCTGTGAGCCCATGTGAGCGAGACTGGAGAGTAATGACTGAGTGAGGCCGAGAGCCTGTTATTGAGACAGTTATGAGATAGGACTGCACACCACAACGATACTCTGATCATGCCTTCGTTTGCTTGATATAGCGCTTGGGCTAATAGGAACCCCTCCGGAGTCTTTACACCCCCAGTGAGTGCATTGATATTTGAGGGATGGATCTTTACTGGACATGAATCTTGCCCGAAGTCGATGATATTTAGGGATGGATCTTCCCTGGACATGGATATTGTCCGAGTCGATGATATTGAGGGATGGATCTTCCCTAGACATGGATCTTGTTCGAGTGTTATGTTCCGGAGATAAATCTTCTCCATGAGGCTAGATCAGCCTTCTTCCTCAGTACTGAGTGACTATGGTCACCGGTGTTTATGTACTATCCGGGATGGATCTTCCCTAGGCCCGAGAGCCACGTACAGTATTGAGTGGACCTTTATGTGAGAGCTGTGAGCACTATGTGCATTCCACACTGTTGAATCATTGGATCTTAGAATACTGTGATACATATGGGTTACATATCGTATCAGGCACATTCTGCATTTATTATCTATTAAAACTGTGATCATGCCTAAAATTTTGTACACTGTTTTTATTTCGTTTATTGAGGTTTAGTTCGTCACTACCTCTCAGCACGTTGTTTGGGTTCGTTACTTTTGAGTTGGTGTACTCACGTTACCCCCTCCACCTTGTGTGCATATCCAGGTGCTCAGATCGAGTGAGATTCGATTCTTCATCAGTCGAGCAGTTGTCGGAGATTGTGAGGTAGTTGCACGGCGTTCGCAGCCCTACCCTTCTCCTTCTCATTTGTCTCTATTTACATTTTACCTAGACTTAGTGTAATAAGGAAATCGTGTCACTTACTGTGTTCTGTTTAGTTTCTCAATATCATGTGCTTCATTCGAGAAGGTTGTTGACATAGCCCGATATATTGAGTTTGTTCACCTCTAGGAGCAGGAGGAGAGGGAGGCCAAGAGGCCTCGTGGTTCGGGCAGTTCCAGTGGTGCTCCCTTCAGGGGACAGTTTCAGCAGGGTAGGGGTCGTCCATTCAGGCCTCCTCAGTCAGGCCGCCCAGCTTATAGTGGTGCATCTTCGGGGCAGGGTCCCCGTGGTTCTCAGCCCGACCGTACTTAGGGTTAATCTATTCAGGAGTCTCCCAGTGGCCGTGCAGGTGCTAGGGGTTTCTATCAGTCTCTGCCTCCAGCCCTAGGTAGTTGTTTTGAGTGTAGAGAGTTCGGGCACGGGTGGAGGCAGTGTCCCTGCCGTACCGGTGGATCTTCTCAGCAGAGGGGCCAGCCCTCGACTTCAGCTCCAGTCACTTCACCACCCGCCCAGTCAGCTAGGGGTGGTGGTCAGTCAGCCATATGCCGCCCTAGAGGGGGAGGTCGAGCAGGGGGAGGTCAGGCTCGTATGTATGCATTTCCAGCTAGGATGGATGCTATGGCCTCAGATTCCGTGATCGCAGGTATTGTTTCAGTTTGTTGTCGTGATGCCTTGGCTTTATTTGACCCTGGTTCTACATATTCCTATGTTTCTTCATATTTTTCCGGTTTTCTGGATGTGCCCAGTGAGTCTCTACTCACCTCTGTTCATGTGTCTACTCCAGTGGCCGATACTGTTGTTGTGGACCGTGTGTATCGGTCGTGCATTATATCTATTGGGGGTCTGGAGACCCGAGTGGACCTATTGTTACTCAGCATGGTCGATTTTGACGTGATTTTGGGCATGTATTGGTTATCTTCGTGCCATGATGTTCTTGATTGTCACGCTAAGATCGTGACCTTAGCGATGGCAGGGTGTCCGAGGGTTGATTGGAGAGGTTCTTCCGAGTATATGCCTAGTAGGGTGATTTCTTACCTGAAGGCTCGGCGCATGGTTGAGAAAGGGTGTTTATCTTATTTGGCCTTTGTGAGGGATGTCGGTGGTGAGACTCCCGCTATTGATTCAGTTCCTGTGGTCCGTGATTCCGGATGTGTTTCTTGCAGACCTGCCAGGCATGCCACCTGACAGGGATATTGATTTTGGTATTGACCTGGTGCCAGACACTCAACCTATTTCTATTCCACCATATCGTATGGCGCCAGCGGAGCTAAAGGAATTGAAGGAGCAACTTCAGGAGCTCCTGGATAAGGGATTCATTCGGCCTAGTGTGTCACCTTGGGGTGCACCGGTGTTGTTCGTTAAGAAGAAGGATGGGTCCATGCGTATGTGTATTGACTATCGGCAGTTGAATAGGGTTACGGTGAAGAACCGGTATCCCTTGCCCCGTATTGATGATTTGTTTGACCAGCTCCAGGGAGCCAGAGTATTTTCCAAGTTGATTTGAGATCTGCGTACCATCAGTTGAGGATTCGGGATTCTGATATTCCGAAGACTGCTTTCAGGACCATGTATGGTCATTATGAGTTCCTGCTTATGTCATTTGGGCTGACCAATGCCCCAGCTGCATTCATGCAATTGATGAATAGTGTGACCTTATCTTGATTCCTTCGTCATTGTGTTCATTGATGACATCCTGATTTATTCTCGTAGCCAGGAAGAGCATGCTCAACATTTGAGAGTTGTGTTGCAGAGGTTGAGGGAGGAGAAGCTTTATGCGAAATTCTCCCAATGTGAGTTTTGGCTGGTTCGATAGCTTTCTTGGGGCACGTGGTGTCCAGTGAGGGGATTCAGGTTGATCCAAAGAATATAGAGGTGGTGTAGAGTTGGCCCAGACCGTCCTCAGCTACAGAAGTTAGGAGTTTCCTTGGTTTGGCGTGATATTACCGTCGCTTTGTGGAGGGATTCTCTTCGATTGTTTCGCCCTTGACCAGATTGACCCAGAAGGGTGCTCTATTCAGATGGTCTGATGAGTGTGAGGTGAGCTTTCAGAAGCTCAAGTCAGCATTGACTACAACACCAGTACTAGTTTTGCCTGCTGGTTCGGGTTCTTACACAATTTATTGTGATGCTTCTAGAGTTGGCTTGGGAGCGGTATTGATGTAGGACGGTAGGGTGATTGCCTACGCGTCCAGACAGTTGAAGGTGCACGAGAAGAATTATCCAGTGCACGATCTTGAGTTAGCTGCCATTGTTTATGCCTTGAAGATTTGGCGGCATTATTTGAATGGAGTGCAGTGTGAGATTTTCACTGATCATCGCAGTTTGCAGTATCTACTGAGGCAGAAGGACTTGAATTTGCGTCAGAGGAGATGTTTAGAGCTCCTCAAATATTATGACCTCACTATCTTATATCATCCGGGGAAGGCCAATGTAGTGGCTGATGCCTTGAGTCGCAGAGTAGAGAGTTTGGGGAGTTTAGCTAACCTTCCAGTAGAAGAGCGGCCATTAGATCTTGATTTTCAGGACTTAGCAGGTCATTCGGTGAGATCAGATTTATCAGAGCCCCCGCGGGTGTTGGCTTGTGTAGCCTCCAGGTCTTCTCTTTACGATCAGATTAGAGCACACCAGTATGATGACCCATATTTGCTTGTTCTTCAGTACCGTGTCCGTCGCGGTGATGCTAGAGATGTGGTTATTGGTGATGATGGGGTCATGAGGATGCAGGGCCGGATTTGCGTGCCCAATGTAGATGGACTTCGAGATTTGATTCTAGCAGAGGCTCATAGTCCGCGGTATTCCATCCATCCGGGTGCCGCAAAGATGTATCAGGATTTGAGGCAGCATTATTGGTGGAGGACAGGTAAAGAAGGGCGAAGGAAGATTAAACTAGATGTTTTCGGTGCTAACGAGGTTGACTCAACAGGTAGTGAAAAAGAGGAGATAGAGAGAGAGAGAGAGAGTTAATGGACTTAGAATTTTGATGAAAGCAAAAGTAAAGTTTTGATTCAACAAAGGAGTCTATATTTATAGATTCACGGCGATGGTTCGGGGATACTAGTGGCCGACTATCCGCTGACAAACATTAATGATTTGGGAAACTATCCCGACGGGACGTTTCGGCCACCTCCGTCGCTTACGTTATAAGGATGACATCATGATATCATGATCAGGGACTATCTGTATACGGTAGAAATCCGGGCTACCTGATTTTCTTCTTTGATCAAAAGAGGGATGTCACGTTAAAAGGCTAGGACGTCGAATCCGGAATCGAGTTTGCTTTCCAGATCGAGGCCGACATCAATAATCAAGGTCAGAAAAAGGGCATACTTTGAAATGACGCCAGTATAGCTCAATAATAGATAGAATGAGATATCCGCGACGGATCGAGGATCGTGGTGTGAATTTCGGAATGGATTGATCTTTGGCGGTTAATCAGTTGTCAATATGATTTCCTACTATAATTAGAAGTGCACCTTATATAGAACTCCTCTATTATATAAAGATAAATCTCATTCATTTGCAAGGACCCTTCATTATTCACTGATAAAATTACATACACTTTTATTCTCTCGCCATTTTACTTATTGTTCATCAGAACCGCTCTTTACTGTTCTTACTATCTTACCTCGAGGCTATCTCGAATCGAGTCGAGGCATCGCTTGCATATCGGTTTGATTTATCTAATTGTCTAATTTATCTAGTTAATTATTTTTTTATCAATTGGTATTGGATTAAATCACATATCCTTAAACCACAATATAAGTTTAATTGTTACTCAATTTTTAGGGTAAACAATGATCAACACAAGAATTCTTTTAAAAGGGGAAAAAAACCTTGTTTTTCCTAACTAAAGTTTACATTCTTTAGAATATTTTTAATTTATTGTATATAATTTTAACATAGCATGATTTAAAAACTATTACACGATGAAAACATTTTTTTCAAACAAAGACCAATTAGTCATCAAAGTGGTGTTTTTATTGCTAGTAAGAATTTCAATGGTTGAGCTATGAAAAATATTGAATTACAATAAGTTTTTATAAATTAATATTTGAAACATGCATAATGATGTAGATGTTATAAAAAAAACTAAAGCAAAAGAAATTTTGTACTTCATTACATATTTCACCCTAAGAAGATACATGCATATATTAAAGGGAATTTTTTGTTCCTGTACAATATTTGAAACTAATTTACCAAAATTGTTCTAATCTTGTATATATTATATGCATTCCACCTTAAAAGGCTCTCAATTCATTATTAGTGCATTAAATCATGGGATTTAGTTATACCATTTTCCTTTCCCCCCCTCACATCCCATCAATTTCCCTATCCTCTGACCCAAAATTTTGCATTCCTTTTAATTAGGGGTGGGCATTCGGTATTTTGGTTCGGTATTTAAGAATTTCGGTTCGGTATTTCGGTATTCGATTTATCAATTGTGTATACCAAATATCGTACCAAAGCATTTCGGTACGGTTAGGTATTTCTTATTTTGGTTCGGTATGGTTTTGGTTTAATATTCGCTAAATAAGCAACACTAACGAGTGACAATAATCGCTAAACTTTATCACAATGAATTATTCTTACAGTGGTCACCATAACGCAACCCGCTATGCTTAGGACGTAGTATGTTTTATGAGATGATGTTGTAAATATTGCTAGAAATTCCATATTATTTTCCATTGCACAACTAGTGCATAAGATATACAAAACCATTACTTTTCCCTTTGCTTTTTTTGAAGTCTAGAGTGGGAGTAACAGAAAATTGGTTTAAACCCGTATGTTGTGGCTTTGAAAAGCCTAGGTTTAGACCAAAAAACATTTTCCAACTAGTCTTTCAACACTAAGCAGTAAGCAACAATGCACAATTCAAGGCAATACTAACGAGTGAAAGTGTGCAAGTGCAACAATGCACAATTCAAACTTCAAAGCAAATGCAATAACGATTAATAGTGCAGCAGAATTAAGCAAATCAGAGATTCTAACAGTGCAACAGTAGCAACATAATTAATTTAGTCTTAACAGTGCAACAGACTCTAACAGTAGCAACAACATTAAACACAGTGCAACAAAAACAAAGAGGGCATCCCTCAATTCAAGTTCACACCAATAGTCTCGAATCAACTTAGTCTTAATTCTTAAATACGGATTTTAGGAAGACGCTTAAGACAATGCATAATATGCTTCCTTAAACAATATGTGCCATCCCTCTTTGGATGAACATTATAGACTCGACCACAATGCTTGCACTCTACTTTGTGAACTTCTCTGTTATCTTTTTTCATCTCCAAGTTTTCCCAACTATGAGAGCGTACTTTAGGAGAACGGGGAATGATTGCACTTGAACCTAAAAAAAATATACAAATCATAAGTTAGAATATTAGTTTTTTATTATAATTGTATATGGTCGATACCGGGGACCCCGATATGCCAGTCCCGATCTCAAGAGGCTCGAAGTAGAGTCTGAAGTTCGACCTCAAAGTGCATATCTCGAGGAAGTATGTCGAAGGCCCATCACGGCCTATCTCGGAGCAGTCTATAATCGATGACTGTCATGGAAAGTGGCAATTTCCCAAGAACACGTGGTTAGAGATGATAAGGTCTGTAAAGATAGTACAAGTTCGTGCAAGGCCGTTATACAGCTGTACCAATAGCATTTCTCTGTCATAATTAGACATGTATGTTAGGATTCACCCCTCCTATATAAAAGGGACCCCAATCATTCTTGTAAGAAACAACATTTACTGCAATAGAATATTCTCTGATTTTTTCGTGCTCAACACTGTCTCTCAGCTTTATTGCTCCTTATTTAGTGTTCTTCATTTATTGTCTTTCCTTTATTGCTATTATTAGACCTCGAGGCCCTCGATTCCAGTGAGCTCGAGGCCCTAGTCTTATGACAACTTTGGTTTGCTTATCTCAATTTTCTTGCTTACATTCATTACTCCTTGATTATTAACTAGTAATGAAATAAATCACATATTTTTAGAACCACAAATCAAATATAATTATTAATGCCATTTTCTAGGTAAACAGTTTGGCGCCCACCGTGGGGCCAAAATAATAGTGATTGTTTTGGTTCTAGTTTTATGAAAACACAAGTTATTTTTCACACTTTTTCTTGTCTAAGAATCTTTGGTTTCAGGTCAAAAAATGTCTAAATCAACAAATGCACATGGAAACAACGGTCTTGAGCTCCATGGAGAGAACAATACTACAACCTTAGTCGCCAGTGTGGCACCGCAAAACCCTGGGGTAGCACCAACACAAATCCCCGTCAATGTAGGCTCACGCAACGCTTTGCATGTTGATATAGACACTGATACCGATGGAAGTGTGCGTGGAGATGACCAACACGAAGCAAAAATAATGCAAGCTTGGGAAGAAAGAGAAGTTAGCCTACAGGTCATTTTTTAGATGTTACAAGCACAACAAATGGCCATTGCTCAGCTACAGAGTCAATAAAGAACCTTGAGCACAGCGGGACCGTAAACAACTCCTCGATTTGAGCAAGCACCTGAAAGATCGAGTAGAAACAGGTCAAGAACAGACCCCACTATTATGAAAATGCTCGTGGACCTCACCAAAAGGATTGAATCAGGATAAAAGAAGATAGAGGCCAACGATAAAAAAGTAGAAACCTATAACTAGAGGGTCGATCAGATCCCGGGTGCAAATTTTGAAGGGGGTAGATTCGAAGAAGTTCGTGCAGAAACCATTTCCATCGAGTGCGGATCTGAAGCCCATTCTGAAGAAGTTCAGGATGCTCGATATCCCAAAGTACAACAGGACCACAGATCCTAATGAGCATATTACCACCTATACTTGTGGTATAAAAGAGAATGACTTAAAAGACGACGAGATCGAGTCCGTCTTATTGAAGAAGTTTGGAGAAACACTGTCCAAGGGGGCCATGATGTGGTACCATGACCCCCCCCCCCCAAACTCAATAGATTCGTTTGCCATGTTGGCAGACTCTTTTGTGAAGGCACATGCTGTGCCATTAAGGTTGCTGCAAGGAAGTCCAATGTCTTCAAAATTAAACAAAGAGAGAACGAGATGCTAAGGGAGTTCATATCCCGCTTTTAGATAGAGCGAATGGAATTACCACCAGTCTTCGATGACTGGGCGATGCAAGTCTTCACTCAGGGCTTGAATGAACGAAGCTCGATAGCTTCGAAGCAGCTGAAGCAAAATTTGATCGAGTATTCTGCCGTGACTTGGGCGGATGTGCATAACATGTATCAATCAAAGATCAAGGTCGAGGACGACCAATTGGGAGCCCACTCGGGTTCAGTATATCCAAGGAGGCTCTTAGCAAAAGAGTCAAGAAATGCAGAAAGGGAGTCGAAATTGAACAAGGAAAGATACCAACCATATGTTGAAGACCGAAGAAATGCCCCGAGGCGTAATATACCTTGAATTGATTGAGGCCAAATTTCTCGGGGACTCGTGAGAAAAAATGGGTTCGACAGGCACACAGTGCCAACGGAGGCACCCCGATTTTCGGAGTATAACTTCAACATTGATGCATCAGTCATCGTGTCAGCAATAGGTAAGGTCAGAGACACCATGTGGCCGAAGCCAATACAGTCAGATCCTTCCCAAAGGAATCCCAACTTTATATGAAAATACCATGGCACTCACGGTCATAGGACCGAAGATTGTAGACAGCTTCGGGAGGAGGTAGCCCGACTAATCAGCGAAGGGCACCTTCGAGAGTTCCTCAGTGACCGAGCTAAGAATCACTTTCAAGAGAGGAATGCAAACAGGAAAAATGAACAGGAGGAGCCGCGACCTATCATTCATATGATCATTGGAGGAGTCGACGTCCCACAGGGACCTGTGTTCAAACGAACAAAACTATCCATCACAAAGGAAAAGCGGACTCGGAGTTACGTCCCCGAGGATGCTATCACATTCAGCAAAGAAGACATCGAGGCCTTATCTCAACCTCATGATGATTCACTGGTAATTTCTTTCCTTTTAAATAAAGTTCAAGTTAAACGTGTGCTCGTGGATCCAGGCAGTTCGGCCAATATAATCATGTCGAGGGTCGTGGAGCAGATCGGGCTGCTAGACGAAATCATCCCCGCCTCTCAAGTCTTGAATGGATTCAACATGGCGAGTGAGACAACAAAGGGGGAAATCATCCTCCCAGTCAACGTGGCCTGTACAATTCAAAATACCAAGTTTCACGTCATCGAAGGTGACATGAGATACAATGCCTTGCTTAGAAAGTCGTGGATTCATAGCATGAGGGCGGTGCCATAAAGTCTTCATAAAATGATGAAGTTTCCAACAAAGGATGGTGTAAAGACGGTGTATGGAGAGCAGCATACGGCAAATGAGATGTTCGCGGTGCACGATATGGCACCGGCATCGCCTTCTTCCTCGGAGAAGTCGAAAGACAAGGAGGTAGCCAAATAGCAACCACAGTCTATACCCTCGGTTGAGTCCGAGGGACAGGTGATCAGTGAGAAAGTAGTCGAGGACGACGAAGAATACTTCCTCATTCCTCGAACCTTCCTTACCCCAGAAGAGTCAGATACAATGAAGTCAACAGTCGAAGAGCTCGAACATGCCGTATTGGTCGAACAACTTCCAGATTGAAAGGTATACCTAGGAACGGGATTAACCCTCGATCTCAGGAAAAAGCTCATTCAATTTCTTATTGATAACATTGATTGCTTCTCTTGGTCCCATTTAGACATGACAGGGATCCCGCCGAAAATAACCACCCATCAACTAAGCGTCAACCCCAGGTTCAAATCGGTAAAGCAAAAAAGGAGGCCTCAGTCCGAGGTAAAGCATGCATTCATCAAAGACGAGGGAAATAAGTTGAGAATGTGTGTAGATTATAAAGATTTAAATACATCCTTCCCTAAAGACTTGTTTCCATTACCCAACATCGATCGTTTGATCGACGCCACGGCTGCCCGCGAGATCCTTACTTTTCTCGATGCCTACTATGGGTACAATCAAATTCAAACGAACCCGAAGGACCAGGAAAAGACTTTGTTCAGCATGAAGTACGTCACACATTGTTATAATGTAATGCCTTTCGGGCTAAAAAAATACGGGAGCCACATATCAACGCCTAATTAATAAGATGTTCGAACATCAAATAGGCAAGTCTATGGAAATTTACATTGATGACATGTTAGTTAAGTCCATGCACGCAGAGGACCATTTGACTCATTTGCAGGAAACATTAGATATCCTAAGGAGGTACAACATGAAGCTCAACCCCGAGAAATGCGCCGTCAGAGTCGGATCGGGAAAATTTTTGGGCTTCATGGTATTGAACATGGGGATCGAGATCAACCCCGACAAAATCAAGGCCATCGAGGAGATCACCGTGATGAATAGTGTGAAAGCAGTACATCGGCTGACCGGGCGGATAGAAACCTTAGGACGATTCATCTCGAGGTCATCAGATCGAAGACATCAATTATTCTCCTTACTCAAGAAGAAAAACAACTTTGAGTGGACGCCGGAATGCCAACATGCCTTGGTAGAATTAAAGCGGTATCTCTCAAGCCCACCTTTGCTCCATACCCCGAAAGAGGACGAAACGCTATACTTATATGTCATTATGTCCGAGGTAGCGGTAAGTGGTGTGTTAGTTCGAGAACATAGTATGCAAAGATACTTAGACAAGCTTCAAGTGACATTGCATCGCTTCAAATAGTGGACCCTGGTTCACATACCTCGAGAATAAAACAGCGAGGTCAATGCGCTCGCAAATATGGGATCGTCTGTCGAAGAAGATGACATACTCCCGGGGACTGTTGTACAACTATCCAAATCGGTGATCGAAGAAGGCCGTGTCAAAATCAACTCCACAATTCTAACATGGGATTGGAGGAACAAGTACATTAACTACCTGAAACATGGGAAACTCCCTACGGATCCAAAAGAATCGAGGGCCCTTGGATCCAAAGCAACTCGATTTTCACTCGACGAGAATGAAACACTATACAGAAGGACCTTCGACGGACCATTAGCAATATACTTGGGACCAGGGGACACCGATTATGTGCTTCGAGAAATCCACGAAGGCACCTGTGGAAACCACTCTAGTGACGATTCTTTAGTTCGAAAGGTAATCAGAGCAGGTTACTATTGGTATAGCATGGAAAAGGACACCAAGGAATTCGTTCGAAGATGCGACAAATGCCAAATATTTGCACCAATGATTCACCAACCCGGTGAATGACTACACTTAGTCCTATCCCCGAGGCCATTCATGAAATGGGGGATGGACATCGTCGTCCCCCTACCAACGACGCTAGGTAAATATATATTTATTTTATTTATGACTGACTACTTCTCGAAATGGGTAGAAGCATAGCCTTTGAGAAGATAAGAGAAAAAGAAGTCATCAACTTCATATGGGATCACATCATATGCCGATTTGGGATCCCCTCCGAGATTACATGTGATAATGGGAAGCAGTTCATCGGCAGCAAGGTGATAAAATTCCTTGAAGATCACAAAATCAAAATGATCCTATCAACGCCCTACCACCCAAGTTCAAATGGTCATGCCGAGTCCACAAACAAAACTATCATTCAAAACTTAAAGAAGAAGTTAGAGAATGCAAAGGGGAAATGAAGAGAAGTGTTGCCTGAGGTACTATGGGCGTATCGAACAACCTCGAAGTCAAACACAGGGGAGACCCTGTTCTCTCTGGTATATGGGTCTGAGGCGCTGATACCAGTCGAGGTCGGAGAGCCAAGTGCCATATTTCAGCACGCCACTGAGGACTCAAACAACGAGGCCATGTACACCGCCCTCGAACTTCTAGATGAAAAGCGCGAGGTCGTACTGGTTCGAAAGGACGCTAAAAAACAAAGGATCGAAAGATACTACAACAGAAGAGAAAACCTCCGATACTTCTTAGTTGGGGACTTAATTCTAAGGAAAGTCACCCTCAACACTCGAAGCCCAAACGAAGGGAAACTAGGCCCTAGCTGAGAAGGACCGTACCGCGTCCTCTGAGTAGTAGGCAAAGGGTCCTACAAACTTGCCACCATGGAGGACGAGCAACTACCAAGCAATTGGAACATATCGATGATCAAACGCTATTATTGCTAAGGTATAACCTTCTCCCTTTTCGTTTATATTTCATACTAACTTGTTGCAGGTGTTCGATTGAGAGGAATCGAATCACCCTTCAGCTCGAAGACCTTGGGTTTTAAAACATGCGTTGCACTTTTTTTCCCTTAGATCGGGTTTTATCCCAAATGGGTTTTATCGGCAAGGTTTTTAACGAGGCAACATCTATATGCTACCTAAGGAAAACTCATCAAGTATTCAAGGCTTTTTCTCAATCAACCTCGAATACCGTGGGGCATCACCCTCGGAGGTTACCTTTTCAAAGAAACCAAGTTATGCCAAAGAGGGCCTCGATAGGAGAATGTTGTATCTGGCCAAACGGTCAAATGAACCGTGTCCGTATAGAATAGTTGATCACCCAATGGAAAAACATGTACGAATGTATCAAGTAATCCAATAAGCATCATTGTTCATCAATACACTTTGTGCCTCAAAAGAATTTACTATTATTGCATGAAACGACTCGAGGTTCTGAAACTTTCATCGACAGTCAATTTATCGAGCCATCAAGGACTCGAGCTCATTAGACCTCAATAAGGTAACATTGAATCTATAAGACCTCAATGAGGCAACATCGAATCTATAAGACTTCAATGAGGCAACATCGAATCTATAAGACCTCAACGAGGCGTACTCAAACTTATAAGACCTTAGAAAGGCATAACTCTGATATTAAGGCCAAGGCTATATATTCGAACTTGTAAGACCCCTAAAAAGGCATACCCTCGATATAGAGTCTGAGGTCATCTCACCCGGGGACTAAAGGCTACGGCCTAATATAAAGACTATAGTCATATGAAAAGGCTACGGCCAAAATAATGCGGCTCGGAGACGTCCGACTTCCGCCATAAATCTAAAGGCCTTCAAACACTTCGAAAAAATTGATTAATCAGGCTACCCTCGGCATAAGCAAAGGAGCTTCGATAATATCAGCTCCGAACAATAAAAAGGCTTTAAAAAAAGCAGCCTTCAATATAAAGGCTTCAAAAAATCAGCCTTCAAGAGAACCTCACGAGGTACTCAATTATCGTCACATATCGTATCGACTTATAATCGAGGTTCCTATTTGAGACGTCGAAGAGTCGGACAAACACAAAACATGCAAAGGCATAACAAAACTTTAAAAGTCTTTAGCCAGAATGGGGAAAAATTATAGCCATATTATAGGTCGAATTGACCCAATCTAAAAAGATCATAAGGGCCGATATGTAAGAGCCTAAGGTCCAATATGAAAATCCTAAGGGCCAAATTGAAAATAGCCTAAGGGCCAAAATGAAAAAAGCCTAAGGGCCAATGTTTTAAAACTTAAGGGTCGATACCTAAACAACCTAAAGATCGAATCACCTTGTGCTCGGACCTAAAAAGGTCGAAGCACACTATGCTCGAGACCCCACCTAAGTTCGGACTTGAAAGTCTCGAGCTAAAGCATAATTCAAAGTTCGGACCCTAAAGGGTCAACTATTATCGTTTGTTCATCAAGCACGAAAAACTTAAGGATTTTATATTCTAAGTCCAACACATCGTACTGATCATCGACAAGCATCAAAAATCAAAGACAAAGGCAAGATGAAAAGTTATGCAAAAATTAAATGAAATATTTCTTTATATATAAACAATAGTACAAAGGTACACCTACAACACTCCCACGGGGAGCCCTTTACAAAAATCAAAAGAAGACCTAGTCTATCATCAGGGACTTTGTCTTTTCCCCCTCGGGGACTTTGACTTCATCAACCCCCTCAGGACTAACTTCCTCATCGGCCTCCTCCTCATCGCCTTCAACATCGTCTTCATCATTAGAAGAAACAAGGAACTTGGGCGCCGCCTTGGCCTGCTCTATCTCTTCTGAGAGATCGAAGCCCTTAGCTTGAATCTCCTCGAGGGTTTCCCTCCGAGACTTGCATCGAACATATTTGTTGCTTCTCCTCTTTCGATCGGAGGCCCTTCTCAACTCCATTTTGGCATCAACAACATCTTTCAAATAGATGGCTACCTTCTTGTCGGCCTTTATTTGTCTCTTTGGCTTCAGCTCAGGCTTTCTTGATCTGGGCCTTCAGTTTCATAAGACCAACCTCGAGCTCAGTTATCCTGCCCGCCTGAACCGAATTTCTCTCTTGAGCATTTCAGAGTTGAATCTCAAGGGCGGACACTTTAGCCAATGATTCTTTCTTGGCCGCAGAAAGGACATCCATTTGTGCCTTCCTCTTATTGCATTCAGAGTTAACTTGAGCGACCTCGCCCCGAAGACGCTCCAGCATTTCTACCTTCTGCGGCAACTGGGTCATCGAAGTGTTAGCCTCCAAATATGGGAGAAGAAGCACATACTCTTTCAAAACTAAGGTTACCTGCTTCTCAAGCTCGTTCTCGTAATCCCGAGCTCGGGTCAGCTCCGATCGAAGTTGTGCTAGATCCTTTTCCTTCTTGGCACAAAGAAGTCCGAGGGTCTTCTCCTCATTAGAAGATCTACGCAGCTTGGCCTCACAGCGACGTAGCTCAGCCTTAAATTTTTTGAAGGCCCAGGAAAAGAAAAGTTTGATCAGAAAAAGAAAGAAAATATGAAGTCGGAAAAATTATAGCACTATTAAGAACTAACCATTGAACAAAGTCGTTGAGCTTCCTCGAAGGTTGACTTTGCATCAGCCGATTCGGCCTCATCGACCTCATCGACCCCAGTGAAGCAACCCTGGAAGGGGTCATTCTCACTTGGGACTCCACCTAACTCGGGCGTCTTTGAGTCCCAAACATCCCTAATGGTGTCCTTAGAGAAGGTTGGGAACGATTGTGAGTGACCCGCCGTAACGACCTCAGGGTAATCTCCTGAGGCGCTCTGATCGGGCAGAGGTACTTCGACACCTTTTCCCTTTGAAGTATTCCCCGAAGTATGGGAAGCAGCTGGCAAGTCCGGAGACGAAGGGCCTTCGTCCTTTTTTCTTCTTTTTATCTCCTCCTTCAAGGCTAGAGGCTTCGGTTGTTGCGGGATTAACTGCCTCGGAAGGCTTTCCGGTTCGAGTCACCAATATCGAACCCTCTACTTCATCGTCATCATCGCTCGTGGATCTACGAATGAATAGCCCTCATTGGTGACTACATTCTTCTTATGTCCCCGAGCTGGTTTTGCTTTGCTTTGGGAGTCCTCATCCTTTGAGGATCTTTTTCTCTTATTATCTTTCTTCGGCTTTGAAGCCGAAGGTTCCTCTCCCTCACCAAGAGTGGGCGGCCTCATCTCGAAGAACTCACCAATACCTGCAACAAAGAAGTTAGGTCCTGTAAAGAAAGGTATCTCTTAAAAGGGAAGAAGTATCATTATAACATATACCATGGTGCTTCACCTCCCACTTGCCCCTCGACAAGTCCATCCACTTGCGTTTATCATAAGTCGAGGTAGCTACAAGTTTGCAAGCCCAGTCCAGGAGGTCGAGGACCGCATCAAGCATCCAGGGGGCCGTTGAAATAAGAGAAAGGAAAAAAGTCACTCGATGTGTAACAAAATTAATGAAAGGAAGATGAAGCATCATAATTTACTCACGTGTGAAGTTCCATCTCTCGGTGAACGACGAACGACGAAATCCGAAGGAATGATGTCGATGGTCCTCACTTTGATGAACCGGCTCATCCAGCCCTGATCCCTACTCTCGTCGCTGCTGGCAAAGAAAGATTTGGTGGCCCGGCGTTGGATTTTGATTAGACCTTGGAAATGCTGAGGCCGATACAATCAAATGAGGTGGATAAGGGTGAATTTGATCCCGGCCTTGTCGACAAGAAACCTCATCATCAACACGATCGGCCAGAAGGACTGATGGATCTGGGCCAGGGTAACTTGGTACCTTTGGCAGAACTCGAGCACGAGCGGGTCGAGGGGACCTAATGTAAAAGAGCATGTGTACACTGACAAAAACCCCTCTACGTAGGTCGTAATATCCTCTTCGCGAGAGGGTATTTGCAGAACGGCCTCCTCTTCCCATTCGCACTCTCTCTTTACAGCATAAAGGTGTCTCTCATCGATTGATCGTATATACTTCGTGGTGTTTTCTCGAAAGCCAGCGACATCGGGAGGCTTATCTACTATAAAGTCCTTCTGCAAGGTAAATTTGCTCGGAATAATCTCATTAAGCATCGGCGGCTTGCCACCGGCCGGACGAAAAGAAGAAGTAAAGGTTCCTTCTTTATGGGGAAGGGATTTGAAGCCTTCTTCCTTCTGAGGAACCGATTTGGATGTTTTAACCATGGGTTCTTTGGGATAATAAGGAGAATAAGAAAACACTGTCACAATTTTAAGTTGACACGGCGAAAGAAGTGGTGGAGAAAGGTGAGTCTATAGAAGAAGATATTTGATGTAGAATGATAAAGTTCTTAATGAAGGGAAGAAAGCAAGTATTTACAAGAGAAAACGGCGACTGTTCATTGACGTTAGTAGCCAACCGACTCTGATGAGGAATTATGACTTTTTGGTGAAGAGAACCGACGACTCAATTCGGTCGCTTCAACGCCTGCATCATAGGGATGACATCATCACACAGGGTTTCGAAGGGTCGAGAATTCAAATTGTTTCTTATCATTTCAATCTAAGAAACGCGGGGACTATCTGTATATGGTCTATACTAGGGACCCCGATATCGAGGCCTCTATGGCATGCCAAGCCCGATCTCAAGAGGTTCGAAGTAGATTCTGAAGTTTGACCTCGAAGTGAATATCTCGAGGAAGTATGTTGAAGGCCCATCACGGCCTACTTTGGAGCAGTCTATAATCGATGACTGTCATGGAAAGGCGGGAATTTCTCAAGAACACGTGGTTAGAGCTAATAAGGTCTGCAAAGATAGTACAAGTCCGTACAAGGCCGTTATACAGCTGTACCAATAGCATTTCTATGTCATAATTAGACATGTACTATGTTGGGATTCACCCTTCCTATATAAAGGGGACCCTAATCATTCTTGTAAGAAACAACATTTACTGCAATAGAATATTCTCTGCTTTTTTCGTGCTCAACACTGTCTCTCAGCTTTATTGCTCTTTATTTAGCGTTCTTCATTGATTGTCTTTCCTTTATTGCTATTATTCGACCTCGAGGCCCCCGATTCCAGTGAGCTCGAGGCCCCGGTCTTATGACAACTTTGGTTTGCTTATCTCATTTTTCTTGCTTACATTCATTACTCCTTGAGTATTAACTAGTATTGGGATAAATCACATATTTTTAGAACCACAAATCAAATATAATTGTTAATACCATTTTATAGGTAAACAATAATAAAACAAAACTACAAAAGTATATCACCAAACAAATAGAGTAGTAAACTTACCACTCATATTTCAGGTTGCAACTATACATCAAAGTTCAAACCATGCTAGTAGTGCTTCCATTATTTTCCATATCTAAAGATAATTCGACCAAATATGTCATACAAATAAACAAGTATGATATATTATTTTGAACTAAAATACACACAAAATATTAAAGCTTACCAAGCTCGAGTTCCTCAAGATACTTAAAGTCTTCTTCAACACTAATAGGATTCTTCTCTACTCTAAGCCAATCTTGAACACAAACAAGATCTTGCACACATTTAGGAGTCAATGAACTCCTAAATGAATCAAGAATACGACCACCGGTGCTAAACGCACATTCCGACGCCACACTAGAAATTGGAATGGCCAACACATCACTAGCCAACTCCGAAAGAATAGGAAATCTAGGAGAATGTGTTTTCCACCAACTTAAGATATCAAATTCTTCACTAAAAGGCTCTTGTTCTTCACTAGTGTATTTATCCAACTCTAATTTAGCATCCCCACTTCCATTGTCTTCCTTTTGTTTCTTCAAGTGAAGCTTCGTCCTTATTAATGATGCAGTTATAACACTCCCACTAGATGTATTAGATGTGTTATTAAATGAAGTAGAACTATATGGAGATTGAGGACAAGATCCAGTTGAATACTTTTTTAGATACTCTTCAAACAATGAATTCATATAAGCATACACCTCAACATTTGTTTTCTTCCCTTTTTCCTCTCCAAAAAGTTCTTCAAGTGCTCCCACTACATATTCAAATTTGTTACGTGGATCCAAGACGGAAGCAATACAAATTATCTTATTCATCTTTCCAGGCTCACCCTAATACTTCTTGAATTTTTCTTGCATCCGCTCAACCATTTTTCTCAAATGCTCGTCCTCACTAACTAAACACATTTTCAAATGACAATAAAGTTCAGATACATCCTCAAAATGAGAATTACAAGTGACATAACGTGAACCTGAAACTTCTTTGGCGAGCTCGTGAAATCTTGCAAGAAACTATATCACATTCCTCACATTCACCCAATCATCAGATTCAAGAGGACCTGTAGTACTACCATCTTCACAAAGATGAGAACATTGATAAGCAGAAAATTCATCATAAAAAAGATGAAACTTGTCAAAAGCCTTTTCAAAGTTTTGTGCCGTATCCAACATCAAATAGGTGGAATTCCACCTAGTAGGAACATCCAAACATAATGTTTTGGTACATTCTACCTTTACATGTGCATAACACTATTTAAACTTTAAGGTCCTTACAGGCTAAGATCTCACATACCTCACAATATTTCTAACACGTGTGACAGAGACATCAATTTCTTTCAAACAATCTTGCACAATTAGATTTAATTTATGAGCCATGCATCTCACATGAAGATGTTTACCACTCATCATATTATTTTTCCACATATCTAACTTTTTAGACAGTTCTTTGACTGTGACATCATTTGCAGAAGCATTGTCCACGGTAATAGTGAATACCTTGTCTAATTTCCATTCAAGCAAATAATTAGAAATAGCTTTAGACATCTCTTCATACTTATGACTAGAGATAGGGAAAAAATTTAGTATTCTTTTATGTAACTTTCAATCCCTAACAATGAAGTGCGCTGTCAAACACATATAATTTATTCTTAATGAAGTCCATGTGTCTATTGTGAGGCAAATTTTTGGTTGTGCTTCTCTAAAATACCTTCTTAGATTTTGCTTCAACTCACTGTATACTTCATAACAATCCCTTATTATTGTTCTACGAGAAGGAAGACAAAATAGTGATTGAGTTATTCTCATAAACTTCATAAAGCCTTTATTTTTTACAAAGCTAAATGGTAGTTCATCAATAACTATCATCTCAATTAAGGCCCTCCTAACCACTTATTGATCAAATTTCCAAAGTGATCCTCCATCATTTTGGCAAGATTGAAAATTTATCTTTGTTTGACTATTATCTTTATCAATGTTAGGTGGATATTTTTTGCATCTAGTCAAATAATTTTTCAATCTTGTTGTTCCATTCCTAGATGAATTAGCAGCATAAGCTTGTTTACAATATCTACACCTTGCTTTACCAACCCCATTTACCTCAAATTTATCAAAATGATTCCAAACGTTGGATCTAGGTTGCATGCCTTTTCTTTTCTTAGAATCTTGAGTATCAATGATGTTGGTGTTGCTATCTTCCGCAATAGGTAAAATTTCACTTGAACCGGCATCACTTACTCTACTTTCATCTGCCATCTATACAAAATTAAAATAAATATAAAAACAAATTAAGAACTTTCATTCCCATCAAGAAGATAACTACATACTACTGTCTCGACATGCACAATTGAGTTTAAAGAAGGAACTCACCAGAATTACATTACAAAATCTAAGAAGGTACACTTTGAAAAGAAAATGAAGGATATTATTGAACCTAAATAAACTGAGTTTAATCATGTTGTGTGTTTTATATGATAATATTGAAAAGAATTTTGACACAATTAGAGTAAATATACCAACATCAGTATGTAGCTTAATTTTCATATTAAGTCTAATATATTAATCTGAAAAATAGACTATTCGACTAACAACATATACCTAGATGCTTAGCTTATCCGAGTTGCAATGAAATGCTGTTTGGATAGATTTTCTACATAGTGCATATACACGTACATAAGCACCTAGTACATATATGATTATGAGCGAGTTCTTGTTGCGCGTGAAACAACAACAACAATACCAACAAAAATTGCATTACAAAATCTAAAATAAAAAGTCTGATTAGCAATTTAAAAAGTTAAATAAAATACACCTAAACATTCAACCTATTACTGCAATTCACTAAATCGTCGCCCTTGAGAAAAGAGAAATTATTTCAATAACCTCTCAAATGTCAGCTCCTAATATATGATTGGAACAATACATCTACTACTATAAAAAAAACTGAAGATTGAAGAATGAAAAGTTATGAACCTGTTGAAGTCTTGAAGAGTTAAAGATTGAAGAATGAAAAGTGACATCGTCTCTATCGCACTCCAGTACTTAGGTTTCTCAATTCTCACTTCTCTGAGTTCTCTCACAACCGATCTCTTCAGTATAGGTTAGGACATTAGGTTTCTAATTATTAATTCCAAGTGAAACTAGGGTAACTGGGTAAGAGGGTAAGAAAGTGAAAGAGGGAAAGATGTCTAGGAGTCTTATTAGATTGGCTGGGCAGTGTAGAGATACAACATTAAAAATTAAAATTTTGGGTTGGGCACTTGGGCTGGGCAGTGTATAGGTCCTACATTTCAAGATCCTAATACCGAGGACCGTACCATTATACCGAAAGTTTAGTACCGAATTGAACCGAAATATCGAAACTGAAATACCGAATTAATTAGGCCCGGTTCGAAATTCGATTTTTCGAATTTTATGCCCACCCTTACTTTTAATTGCACGTTCCCTATTCAACTCCAACTAATCTTCGCCACGTTTCCTTATTCTCTGTTACCATAGTTGACATATCAACTACTCCTTTTAATTGCAAAATTATTTTGCATTCTTTAGTTGCCATCATGGTTTTCCTTAAGGAATATAATTATTTCTTTCATTGTAAAATTCTTACTTTTCTTAATTGACTTATCTTTTTCCTTTTCACCTAGTTCATCCTAGAAATTCGGAACATATCTGTGCTATCCGCCATGTCCTTTTTCAAAGCTTCTGTAAATATTCCTAGCTTTTGAAAAGTTAATTCCAACTTCACCAAACTCTGTTTTGATTGAAATTTTAGAGAGGAAGAAGCACATACCACAAACATGACATATATATCAATGATCTCGAGATTAATTGGAGTTGAACCGTAAGTACAACATAGAGATGATAAATTTTTATGGTACAACAAAATATAAATTTTAAAAAATAAATTTCGTAAAAATTTATACAAATTTGATACATCTACAACATCAAATAAACTAAAATAAATTTCATACAACGAATTATAATATACAACTTATTTATAACTTATCTACAACTTTTATACATACTAAAAATAAATTCATACAACTAACTATACAATATACACTTATTTACAACTAATTTACAACTTTCATACATTATTTCTACCTAGTTAAATACAACTACAATATCATACAACTTAAATATAAATTTTACACAAATTTTATATAATATATCTTTTGTATATTTTATATCTGATTCGTATATATTTTGTGTGTGATGTGTACTTCTTCCTCTCTAAAATTCCAATCAAAACTTACTCTCTTAATACAATTTTGATACATATCAACGACTTTATGCAAAAAAAATAGTATTGATAACTTAAATACAAATTTTATACAACAATTCATGCATTATACAATTATTTTTCAACTTTCTTACAACATTCAAATAAAAAAAAAAAAAAAATATACATACATACATATATATATACAATTATACTACAACTTTACTACAATTTCGTAAGTATATTGTATGTCTCGTGTTATTCTTCTTCTTATTCGAGTTTCAATATGAAATTCAGCTAAAATCAAGTTTAATCTTCACCAAAACACCATCAAAATTGAGATATAAACTCCAAACAATATTCTCAATTGTTTGCAACAACACCCGATCCAAACAAATAATGGTTTTTGAAAATTCAAATTCGATTTCAAAGCTTCAAAGTTTTTTAATGACTGTCAGTGGTGGAGAGTCAAACACCTTCAAAATTTATTGATTGAAAATTTCAATTTGAACACCAATTGTGCAACATGAAATGAAATTGCTAAGTTAAAACAGACTTAAATTCATTGATGAATTCCATTAAAACTATATACAACAAAAAAGCATAAAAAAATAAAGAACACCAAATGAAGAAAAAATGGGGGAAAAAAACAAAGAAGGAGAGTAAATAAACGAAGGGAGAGAGAGAGAGACATAGACAAAGAGAGAGAGAGAGCAATTATAAAAGGATAAAGAAATAAATTATATACCTTATTTAATTTATAATATAAAGGGATATTTATTTAAAACTTATTTGTATATAATTGATAAATTATATATGATCATATAATTAAATTAAAACTTGACTAAAAAAAGTAATAAAATTTCAAATAGTGTATAGAATGGTAAAAATCCTTATGTCAAAATTAAAGTTCAAATGTTTACCAACAAACTTTCTCTTTTTAATTTTTCCTTTCCAAGTTTACAATTTCCTATCACTTGAAAGCTAAAAAATCCAGCATTATTGAATTAAGGACGAGCTCAAATCCCAAAAGGGTTAGGTTAGTCAATTAACACAGAACAAAGACATTTCATGCACGTCCATCAAAGAAACCAATAAAATAATTAATTAAAAAAGAAAAAAAAAAAGATCACAAAGGTTCCCCCGTACATCCAACCGCACCAGATCCAACTCAATAGTCTTCTCCGCTTCTCGGAGTAAAACACAGAAAGAGTGATACACCACTTTCTCCCGATTTCTCCTCTTAATAATTCCTTCAACTCAAATATCTTATTATTCCCCTGATCCAACCCACTCACTTCGTTTCAACTTATTGACCATTTCCACCTCTTTCTTCTCCATCCCCTTTTTCCTCTGCAAATTCAAATCTTCTCTTTCAAAATTCACCATTTGATCTTCACTTCCACACCATGAATATCATGTAAAACTGTAATTAACTGTTTTTTCGTCGAGTAAGTCAATTATTTAAGCAATGATAGAACAGTGAGACGCGAAATTTAAGAGGATCTACGCGATTGGGATCGCCGCCGGCCGCGGCGAAATGGATGCTTCACCGGCGAAGTTTCTATTTGGATTCCTCTTTGCTTCCATAATACTATGGAGTATTTTCGTGTAAGTCAATCTCAGTCAAACTACTACTGATTATCAGTTGGCCGTGGCCATGTTATGTATAGTTTGTGTTGTTTATAATGTAATTGAATTGATTGATCTGATATGTGCAATATGTTATTTTGTTGAATTGTACAATGGAAATGAGGTGACACGATTTGTCTGAACCGCACTTTATAGGTTCCATTTGAACTAGCATTTTTTGGCTTTAACAGATTAGTGTAAGCAATTTCTTCATGTTTTTCCTTATTAGGAAAACAAAAGAATTGCATAAGCTACTATTCACATATGACTAAGCCTTGGTAGGCAGAACTACCTGGTGCTGGAGGTAACAGGTACATAGTCGAGGTGCGCGTAAGCTGGCCCATGCACTACCGTTATAAAAAAAAGAAGAGAATATCTTATGTGAAAGTATGATAAATTAGTTCATGGCGAAGCCTTTGATCCATTTCCAGCATCTCCAGCTAGCAAATAAGATTAGGAAATTGAAGAAGTTAACAGTTTGCTTGAGTTACTCTACAGGAAAAATCTAATTCATAGAACTGAGATAGAGAGGGCCATATGGGGAGGGCAGAAGGATGATTGTCACAGTGTATTATTTCTATAAAATATATGGATTTCCCTCACTCCTCTTATGAGTCTCCAGAGCACAAAAGGAATAAGAAGAAGAGCAACAACAACAACAACAAACCCAGTAGTTTTCCACAAGTGGGGTCTGCGGAGAGTAAGATGTACGCAATCTTACCCCCTATCCCTGGAAGGACAGCCCTGGAAGGACAGAGTTCCGATAGACCCTCGGCTAGAGAACGACTCAAAAAAAAAAGATAATTGCAACAAGTAGGAATAACGACAAGATGAAATAAGATCGAATCCAAGAATGCAGTCAAACTCTAGATAGTAATAGCCATCTATGAATAAAAGATATCATACTAACACTAATGCTAGCGAACTGAGTAAGATAAAGAGAAACACTCGACTACCTACGAACCTTCTACCCTAATTTTTGACATCCACACCCTCATGTCTAGGGCCATATCCTCAATCAGCTCCAGCTGCGCCATGTTCCGCCTAAAAACCTCTCCCCAAGACTTCTTAGGCCTACCTCTACCTCTCCTGCTGCCCACCGAGACTAACCGCTCGCACCTTCTAACTGGGGCTTCTATACTTCTCTTTTAACATGCCCGAATCATCTCAACCTCGCCTCCCACATCTTATCCTCCACAGGGGCCACTCCCACCTTTTCCCGAATAACATAATTCCTAATTTTATCCAACTGGGTATGCCCACACATCTACCTCAACTTTCTCATCTCAGCTACTTATAGCTTCTGGGTATGAGAGTTCTTGACCGGTCAACACTCTGCTCCATACAATATAGTCTCAGCGGCACATTCTTATCACACAAGACCTAAGTTGCTCGGACATGGGTGCGGGTGTCCGACACGGGTGCGGATGTAGAGGTCGGATCCTTCGAGATGTAAATTCTAAGATTCGGGGATAAGGATCCTAGTACGGATACGGGTGCGGGGATCCGGCTAAAAATAATTCAAAAAAAATAAAATATATCTAGATTATGAGGAAATGTATAACTTGTAAAGTGTGGATTTTTTTTATTCTTAAGTTGTAGATAAGTAAAGAATTGATTTTCCGGATAAGGTATGCTATTTTCTTCAAATCCACCCTAGTTTTGGTTCTGATTTCGGAAATCAAATTGTATCCCGTCTCGAATTTTTCCGTCCATTGCGGTCAAAGTACCCAAAATTGTTTGACCAAATTCGGTACGGATCCCATACGCACACCCATACTAGTGTCGTGTCGGCACGGGTACGGCATCTAAACTGCCATGTCGGAGCAACTTAGCACAAGACACCGGAAGGGGACGTCAATTAGCTTATGCTTTCCCTCCAATTACTTATAGGGTTGTATAGATGAGCCGGAGACTCTGGTGTTGGGTACGCTTGAAACTTATAAGGAATAAGAAGAAGAGCAACAACAACAACAACAAACCCGGTAGTTTCCCACAAGTGGGGTCTGGGGAGGGTAAGATGTACGCAATTTTACCCCTATCCCTGGAAGAGCAGAGAGACTGTTTCCAATAGACCCTCGGCTAGAGAACGACTCAAAAAGAAAAGGTAATTGCAACAAGTAGGAATAACGACAAGATGAAATAAGATCGAATCCAAGAATGCAGTCAAACTCTAGATAGTAATAGCCATCTATAAATAAAAGATATCATACTAACGCTAATGCTAGCAAACTGAGTAAGACAAAGAGAAACACTCGACTATCTACGAACCTTTTACCCTAATTTTTGACTTCCACACCCTCCTGTCTAGGGCCATGTCCTCAATCAGCTCTAGCTGCGCCATGTCCCGCCTAAAAACCTCTCCCCATGACTTCTTAGGCCTATCTCTACCCCTCCTGCTGCCCACCGAGGCTAACCGCTCACACCTTTTAACTGGGGCTTCTATACTTCTCTTTTAACATGCCCGAATCATCTCAACCTCGCCTCCCGCATCTTATCCTCCACAGGGGCCACTCCCACCTTTTTCCGAATAACATCATTCCTAATCTTATCCAACCGGTTATGCTCACACATCTACCTCAATATTCTCATCTCAGCTACTTATAGCTTCTGGGTATGAGAGTTCTTTGACCGGCCAACACTCTGCTCCATACAACATAGTCGGTCTAACTACAACCTTGTAGAACTTACCTTTAAGTCTCAGCGGCACATTCTTATCACACAAGACACCAGAATCGAGCCTCCACTTTATCCATCATGCTCCGATACGATGCATGACTTTTTCATCAATCTCCCCGTTACCTTGTATTATAGATCCGAGATACTTGAAACTACCTCTCTTGGGTATGACTTGCGTATCAAGCTTCACCTCCATTCCTTCCTAGGTACCGTTGCTGAACTTGCACTCCATATATTCCGTCTTGGTCCTGCTCAACTTGAAACCCTTAGACTCTAGGGTCTGCCTCCAAACCTCCAGCCTCTCGTTAACACCACCCCGCGTCTCGTTAATTAAAACTATGTCATCAACAAATAACATACACCATGGCAACTCACCTTGAATGTGTCTGTCAATGCGTCCATCGCCAAGGAAAATAGTAATGGACTAAGAGCTGATTCCCGGTGCAACCCCATCATAACCGGAAAGTGTTTCGAGTCTCCTCCCGCTGCCCTACCCTGAGTCTTAGCTTCATCATACATGTCCTTAATCACCCTAATGTAGGCTACTGGGTCTAATAAGAAGAAGAGCATGAGAAGTAATTCCTCTAGTGTTCATGCAAACATATGGATAGAGAGAAACAAGAGCCTCTGAAGAAGTGGAAAATTACTGTTGTACATGTCAGTCAGAACCTTTAAAAAAATATCTTTTGCAGCACATTTGATACCCTCATCAAGATAAGTGGATGCTCTTTATGGAGAGTTACATCTTCTCGTAAGTATTCTCTAGTTTGTGTACGCCTTGTATTTTGTGGTTTAACCAATCACATTAGTGAATCATTGACTTCATAACCTCCCCCCAAAAATCACATGTTGCAATGATATAATTATCTTCCTTGCTTGGTTTGGTGCATAATATGATACCTATTTTATATCATTGACTATGATTGAGAAGCGATATTTTGTAAATCAAGCCATTTCTCTTACTGTGAGGTGTGAGCATTTAGAAGTCTAGTCCATTAAGTTTGCTAAGACAAAATAATGTCTAGTTCTATATACAGAGTTGGTATGTAAAGTTGAGAATTTGGATTTAATCTCAATTTCAGAATGTTGAATAATTACTTCACCTTTTTTTTTTCTTTATCAAATTTATTGAGCTTTTGCAGTCTGGTTATTTTGTGCACTTTCCTGTCTCAGGTTTGCTTCCAGTATGCTGGCTTGGATTCTAAGCCGAGCCATGGGAGCATCTGTTTCCTTCCGTGTTGGAGGATGGAAATGCTTGAGAGATGTGGTGGTGAAGTTCAACAAGGTCGTTCTTTCTTTTTCACTTTGAGCTGCAATTTAGATGTGGTTTTATCTGTTTTATGCTGTATAGTTTAAGGAACAGTTCGATGGTCCATCAAATTTATGTTTTTTAGTTGTACATTATCATTTGGTCAACTGCATCTGATTAAGAGAATGCTTATAGGCATTGTATGACATATCCAATCTTACACCTACGACTTACAACTTTGTTTCTCAAGGCACATTATATATAATATTTCATTCTTGAAGTGTATGTAAGGGGATGTGGAGGATCAGAAGAACCAGATAATACATAATAGCAAAAAGAGCAGTGTCAACTTGGATCCAGTTTGGTCAAATATCTAGGTGGCCAATTTCAAAGTTTAATGCCACATGTTGGGGTGATGTCATCTCTTTTTCCCGTAATGTGAACTGACCTGAAAAGGAGTCCCAGTTAGGAGAGATTCTGCAAAAGAAATAGCAACAAGCATATTTATATTAGAAATTTGGCATTCTAAAGTTCCACAGATTCTTTTTGGTATCTCAGGATCAGGTCTTTGAGTTCCAGTATAGAAATTTGTGTGCATTGGGATCTTTTTGTTCTCTCTCTCCTTTTTCTTTGTGTGTGTGTATGTCTTGTCAAAAGTAAAACTGCCATTATAGTTACACCAAGTACCGGAGGGCACCATGACTTGGGAGTCCCTCATTTAGTGAATTTGCTGAAGGGAATGACTAGGCTGCAGTCAGTTTATCTTAGATTCAACTTTTGACCACTGGCTTATAAGACAACAATTTAGATGCAAGATTTTCTCTTTGTTCTGGTTCCTCAATTATTTTGATATTTGTTCTCATGTCACTATGAATAATAATTTGCAGGGTGCAGTTGAAAGTGTATCCATTGGCGAAATTAGACTCAGTATTCGTCAATCATTGGTCAAGCTTGGGGTTGGTTTTATGTCCAGGGATCCAAAACTACAGGTGTTAATATGTGATTTAGAAGTTGTAATGAGGGCTCCCAGTAAAATCTCAAAAAAAGCAAGATCTCGTAAATCTCGCAAGTCAGGTAGAGGGAAGTGGATGGTTGTAGCTAATATGGCTAGATTTTTGTCAGTTTCAGTGACTGAAATGGTTGTGAAGGTAACCATTGTTCTGGTCATTAAACGTGGTCTTATGAGTGCTCATGATTGGTTGAATGTCCTTGCATCACTTTACTCATGTACCCAAAAACACTGCTGGTTGTTGCTTTCGGCTCTTCTTACATTTTATGACTGTTTTGTTGGGATAATTTTTCTTCACGTACAAGTTCATATGTCGAATAACGGAGTACTGCATTCCTTCTGCTTGTGCTTGGCAGCGGTCTAAGTTCTTTTAACTTATACATGTCAGAATTGCACTGAAGGTTGATGTGTATAGCATTTCCATTGAAGTATGTATTGACTTGTTATAACATACGTATATCCATGTTAACTGATTATGACAAAAGATGCCAAACTAGTGATCTATCGCATACTAATCCTACTAATGTAAATACAAACAAGATCTAATTAGCTTTAAGATTCAGATTTTCAGATTTTAGAACGTTCTTGTGTGTTCTTTCTCTCTCTCGTAAATAATTTCATATTGAGAAAAATGGAAGGAGAGATGTTACACTCTTCTTAAAGCGTTTTGAGTCTTGAATATTATGAAGAATCAACAACTGAATACTTTGGGAGACTCATCTGATAGTGGTGTTGGCAAAAATTGTATATACATGCTTATTGCTTTTAGGTGCATGAAAATTGTTGCACATTGACTAAATGAACTTAATGGAGGAATTAATGTCCTGCAGTTGCTTGTTGTCTTTGTATAGTATCTCACTGCAATGGCTAAATGAAGTTGTTCTTTGGTGGACGTTGTGTTACATTCTTAATTGCTTTTCGGTGCATTTGCTTAACTTGTTTATCTTGTTTAGTTTGTCTCTCCCAGGTTTAGCATCCCTGCTGATTATCTTTATAAACTATGCAGACACCAAAAGCTACCGTGGAGATCAAAGAGTTGACGCTTGATTTATCTAAAGATGGTGGATCCAAGCCAGAATTATTTGTCAAGTTGCTGCTTGCTCCTATTTTTGTTCACTTTGGTGAATCACGAGTCAGTTATGATCAATCATCAATGCACGGTGGATCTTTACCTTCCAACCATACATTACTAGGCATGACAGAGAGGGTCTCTGCTCCTTTCAGCTGTGAAGAATTTTCCATCATGTGTGAGTTTGGCCATGATAGGTATACCCTCTTTTAAATGTTTCATTTTGTTTCAATTATTTTATGTAATTGGATTGACTTCTTCGGTAATTGACAACTCGTCCTCTCTAGTTGTTCTAATTTGACTTCTACTGTATTCCATATATGATGTTTCTCCTTGGTGTGTATTTGCTGGTAGAATTTTATCACTTGATTCTAGCTTTTGAAACACTTGTATATTCCACACCCAAACATAACAGCATGAATCTTTCACAAGCATTTGATTTTCTAAAGCATCAGCATTTTTTCCTTCTGGAATAATCAGATGGATCATGTCTACTTCTGCATGTTCTTTTCCACCATATTTCAACTCTAAATAAGCGTAATGTATCCACATTCGTCAGTAGGTTAAAAAAAAAATATCATGCGCTATTACAGAATCCGTTCCTATTCTGTAATGGAAGTTGTATGAATTTATTTTTCAATACATTGATCAAGATTACTACAACAACAACTACGCCTCAATTCTAAACAAGTTGGGGTCGGCTATATTGAATCCTCGCTTTTTTCTTTAAGCTCAACTTATATCATCATCAATACCAAATAAATAAAGTGAGTGAAAAATATAAAATACTTTGTAAAAAAGTTGTAATGATAATATTAATATTAGAAGCTTTCTAATAAGTCTAAAACCTATTCCCAACTAGTATGTATCACCTATATGGATCTTTTTTCCTTCCATATGATTTTATGTCTACCCCGTTCCCTTTTAACACCTTTATTCATCAAGTTTCACACCTAAGGACAGTATATCCATAGGTCGATGCAGGACATTGACTAAACCATCTCAAGCAATCTTCTCTTAGTTTATCCTCAATACATGCTACTTGCACCTTCCGGCAAATACGGTCATTTTTCTTGTGTGACTGCACATCCATCTTTCCGTATCCCTGCAACACTCATCTTGTGGATGTGTTGGACTTTAGCAGCCCAACATTCACTATCATTTAACATTACCGGTCTCTGCATTTCTGCAACACTTCCTGTGTGAGGTTGCCACATTGCCGGTCCCAAGCCCGAACAAAGGAGGAGGATTACGGTAGACGGGCAACCAGTGTTAAAACTTGCCAATTCACGATGAATCCTCATAATACCTTGATCAAGATTAAAGACACACTCAAAGAAAGAAAGGAAAATAGTATAGAAAGACAGAAAAAGCTAATACAAAGACCAGTATAAGCTATAATATATGTCTCCTCAAGTCATCAGCAGTCATTTATTGCAGATCTATATCAGCCTCTAAAGCTTCAGCCTATAGAAATGCCAAAACAACCACTCTATCCCATAAGACACGACAAATGTCGTGGTTCTAAACTTATGGCAATGCTTGCATATTTATTATTATTTGTTTTTCTTTTTCACATACACTGAGCTATAGCTGATAATGTATAAACAAGTAGAATCTTCCTTTATTAAAGTTCCCATAGCCCCAAAAATATTTAAAGGAAAATTCCCTTAAGTGTCTTTATAGGACTAAAATTTTCTTAAGAGGGGAAACAATTTTCATTGATAACTGCATGGAAGTGCCTTGATACAGGCAAGATGAGTCTTGACTCTGAGTATACTGGGGATGAATGACAAAAACATCTTAAAATAGATCTTTTCCGTCCTCATGTAAAACACATCATCTCTGGTCGACGAATCTTGCCAAATTCTTTATTCGTAAAAAGGAGACAGTTGGAATCGCAACGTACATCGGAGTACTAGGTTTTCCAGCTTGCTGACCGTATTCAACTACATTGAGGTAGAGAATGAAAGACCATTTGAAGCTTAAGAAGGCAGACTGAGTTAGGAAATTATTTGATCATGTCGAAGCTTAATTCTTAGGGAAATAATGAGAGAACCTGAGAAGTGGCTGATTTTAGAAATCTTGATAGTTCTTTGGGAAACATTAAAGTTAGAAGCAAACTTTCATCAATGATCAGAAGAGCTTTATGATTACAAAGATGGATCCGATAAATTTATTTTGGAAAAGGAGACTCTAAAAATTCCAACTTTTAGCAACTAGGAGTTAGTCATATAGATCAAGAAATTACTCGTAAGGATATAATATCCTCTCCGTAAATCCTAGGAGTTGTAATAATGATAGATTTCTCATGTCAACTAGGAAGCATGATATGAAGATGTTAATATTTGTGCTAGAGCCGCTGTAGCATGACGAGTGGCTTCTATTGAACACTGCACATGAAAGTGACTTTGTCATCTGGCTTAGTTCTTTTGCTTAATTCCTCCTGCATCAATGGAACAGGCATTTTTTAGCTTTGCTGGACGAAGAGCAGGTTTTGGTTAGAACAACCATATTTTTTTGTTTAAGCTTTATAGAACAATTTTTTTGATCGCCTCAATTCTATATTTTTAGATGAGCTTGAAAGTTTTATCTGATAGGACCTGTTTTTCTACTACTATTTTGCTTTGTACTGTTGGTATGTGCCTGTTGCAGATATTTTCTTCTGTAAACTAGATTGTCGCTTGCTTACTTCTCCCAATATGGGAAAAAGGACTAGCTATTTGCAACTGTGACGTTCAATTGAAAGCAAGCAGATTTTGATATTTGATCTGAACTTGACTGTGCGTTGTTACTGCTCTGCTGTGTTCTGTTCCTTTTCGTTTAGGGAAGCAGGAGTGGTTGTTAGGAATATGGATATTGCCACCGGTGACGTTTCCATTAATCTGAATGAGGAGCTTTTACTTAAAAGGAAAGGTGAAGATGCCTTTTCTTCTACAGATGTAGCTGAAAACGCGGTCAATGAATCTGGTACTGCTGTAAAGGCAGTGAAAAAACCAGCTGATTTGGCTGTTATGAAATATGCGTCAATGTTCCCTGAAAAGGTCAGTTATTTCTCTATCCTCTCCGTCTGCAACAAGCTTGACAATATGTTTTGTCCCTTTATAGCTTTGTGTTCGTCAAACTCACGTCTGACTTGTCTATTATTTAGTGTTTATTTGTTTTAAGTTTGAAATAATTGCATCTTAAGCTTTTCTCTAGAATGATTTGAGGATAAAGAAGTTGGAAGTACAAGGATATGAAAGGGAAGAGGGTCTCAGATTATAGAAATGGTCTTCCTTTTGTCAGGAATAAATTAATGAAAATGCATCGAAATAGTGCATAATGGAGGAGGGAGGAAATAACCATTGTAGCCAGATCTGATATATAATGCATCAAAAGACGAGTGAGGGACGGGGAGAGGGAGGCTCTCAAAACCAAATGCGACTAGAAAGAACATGAGAATTAGCACCATTCATATGAGTGCTTTTGTCTCTTCAAGATAACAAAATGAAAGGACAGCCCTCTCTATATCTCGGTCTCAGTTTAGCATCATATATCGCTCTGGAGAGCCCTTGGTTTGCTCCTATTTGACTTCAATTACCATAGATGGTTACTTCCTCTAAATAATTTTTTCCCCTGAAACCAACATTGGTTCCATGTCTTTGAGTTATATAATAGATTGATCTAAAGTAAATTCCTCTATTACTTGTTTCAGAGGAAATAGGAACGCACTTCAACTTTTTACAATTTTCCATAAAGATAGTAGCTAACACTCATTTCTGAAAGACTGTTTAAGGTCATGGCGTCCTAGGATTCTCTATTCTTAATTTGTTTTATTATTGATTTTTGTAATGTAAAGATGAAAACATGCTAAAACATATGGCAAAGGAAGTTGTTTGCAATTTTCCAGGGAATGGTCCAATAATTTAGGGTGTCTGTAGTAAGTAGAAATTTAGCATTCAACTGTAATGGCTAATATTTTTGTGTCATGCCCCAAAAGGAGTTTCCTATGAAGATCTATGGAGTCATCAAAGTTATTAGGGTAGCAGTAATATTTTAGAAAATGTAGTACTTGATAATTCCAATTGATAAAATTTTTTTAGTGCATCCTGAGATTATTAATTATTAAAAAGCCTACTTTATATAATAGAGCGTGGAACAGATTAAAGTTCTTATATAGTGCTAGGGCCGTTAGTGATGAGGTGGTTGAGGCAAAAACATAGATAAGGTGTAGAGAATAGCAAAGAGTTCATCAGAGACCGAAGTCAACACCAAAAAAGTAGTTTGATATATTTGTGAATATCTTGTAAATAAAGTGTATAACAATTAGGAATTAATTAGGATCTTTTGTATTAATTGGACTAAATTAGGATGATTACATGCATGCAATTATGTTTCTTTCCTACTTTTAGAATATGTGTAAACATCACATAAAATCTAATGCCTGCGGAAATATCAAGCTGATGTATTCCCAAAAATCTTCCTTCTCTTTGACATCCTCTATTTTCTTCTTTTCTATATAAAATCAGAGTTAGGGTACTGAGCCCCTTCTCTAAGTTATTTTCTCTCTATTTTACGTATTTTAAACAATAGGACGGAATTCACTCTTCCAGTGAAACTAGTGCTGGTTCTCAACCTTTCATTGTCAAAGCGTCCTCCCACCTCAACGCCTAATTAAACAGAGTCCTCATTGATGGTGACCTTATTGTTTGAAATCAATCGGATGGCAGCACATGTGTAGCACACGCACCGGTGCCACTTACTCTGATTGCTGCTGAAATTGTTTGCTGGCGGTGACACGGCATTCAGTCAACTGTCTCATTGCTGGACTCTTTCTAGGTTGCGCTAGTCTTCCACCTCCCTCTAAGTTTTAACCGTGTCATCATCCTCTAAATCTCAACCGATAAGTTCTGAGGTTTGCACCGGTGATATCTTCCTCAGAACTCAAGTTCTGCTTAGTAGTTTCTATTCTATTCTTCCTTCTTTGTTTGTGTCTGATATCCCTTTTCTGTTGCATATATTATTTAGGCAACAATGGTAAACATGTAGAGAAGGAAAGAAAAGAGATGCCAAAAGAGCAAAAAAAGAAAAAAAAGGAGAAGAATATGTCTGAAAATTGAATTGTGGGAAGATCCTTTTCTTCTTAACCAGTGTTATCAAAGGCGCGCTTAAGCCCTAAAGCGAGGCTCGAAACAAGTTGAGCGCTTCGCCTCGCTTAGCGGGCGCTTTAGTGTTGTCATCAAGGCTCTAAGGCATACTTTTCCTTATCAATGAGTGTATCCTGAAGAGTTGACACTGGCCAATTGACATTTCACTTTATCGTAAATCTTCTTCAATTTCATTGTCCATATATTTGGAGTTCATACCTGTAGGTATTATTCTTGGCTACACATACATATTTGTAGTTTTTCTCAATTGCGCTTTCCTTCATTAAAGCCCACGCTTTATTTACGCTTTGTGCTTAAAGCCCCAACAGATCGTAGAGCATTTTTTGGGCTTTACGCATTTGATAACACTGTTCTTAACCCCCCTCTCCGCCAATTACTGCTGTAAGGTTGTAGGACAGTAGTAATTATTGTCTCTTCGGCAGCTCAGTAGAGTTGTGGTTCAGAGGCCAGAATATGATGTATTTTCTCAAGAACTCAACAAATTTTCCAGCCTGTTATCTAGTAGCATGGATTAAGGTTGATGGGTAATCTGTTATGGAATTCAATCTTAAGCTACATAAGGGATTGATATATCTGCATCAAGCTAGGAACATAATGATATGAATGCTCCACCTGAATGTGGAGCACTGGATGTCTTGTTATTAAAGTGTACATCAATTAGGAATCAATAGATGATTTGCATCAACTAGGAATCATTTAGGATGATACCATGCCCGTAATTATGATTCTTTCCCATTTTTAGGACTGTATAAACAATATCCGAACCTTAATAACAAGCTGATATCTTCCTGAAAACGTCTCCCCCCTTATCTTTTTTATATCCCTTTCTCTTCATTTCTACAGAGCGAATGCTGTTGCTCAGTTTTTGTTTTGGAAAATCATTAGCAATTGCTAACTAAAATTGACAATTGAATGCTCAATTTCCAGCTCTGTTAAGGTCCTTACGAGCTTCCCTTGCATGTGGAATACTCTTGCATTAATGGGGCTGAATATATTATGCTTAACATGGTCAAATTTTTTTTGATAAGTAAAACATAGTCAAAACTCTCTGTTTCAAACTTTGTGATCTAATTTTGGACTGGCTATTTCTATGATCAACTGATGATTTACTCTGTTTACTGGTTCTTCCTCCTGTAGTTTGAGAAGAGTTGGTCTACTTGTATCTATGATATCTCTCTTGCACAAGGCAATGAATCCCTTCTGTGGAACTTTTGCTTTTATTTGTCCCTCTTTTGATTGCTTAGATAACTCGAGATCATGGGAGAGCGAAGTTGGCACAATACCTATAAGGACAAACTGCCTATGGGCTAATTGCTGTATATCGAGCTTATAAACAGGATTGAATGTGAATATGCATCATTTGCTTAGACAAATCTTTTGATGCGCAACACCTGGAAATTAATTTACGACACAAATTTATGGTGATGTTTTACTTTGCAAAATACTGATGATTGGTTCTACCTGTTTCATTTTACGTTTGACACAAATTAAAGCTTTCAATTCTATAACTAATTCCTTTATGTTTTCCAGTTTTTTTGCGCGTACTGCATAGCATAGTGTTGGGAAGTTAGTATAGTTTGATTGACATATGTATTTGTTTGATAGCTTAGTTTCGTGTTACCCAAACTGGATATGAAGTTTGTGCACCGTGAAGTGGGTCTTATGGTTGAGAATAACATTATGGGCATCCAACTGAAAGGCACAAAAACTCGATCATTTGACGATGTTGGAGAAAGTACGCGGGTTGATGTTCAGATGGAGTTCAGTGAGATTCATGTATGTTTGTATTAGTCAGTTCTTTCCAACTTTTTTTTGCTAAAATTTCTATTACTCAGATATTTCTCCTATTCTTGTACTCTTTTGTGCTAAATAAAAGTGCCTCTTTGTTATACTGTAGCTATTGAAAGATGGTGGCATATCAGTCGTGGAGATATTAAAACTTGATGTTGTCTCTTCAGTATATATTCCACTTCAGGTATGTGTTAAATTTACTTTGACAGCAGCATTTTCTATTCTCTCTCTTTCTTACCTTGTGCTATTTCCTGCGAACTGCTGCACCAGGAAATAAAATACAAAGTGGTACAATTGCTTCATTCACTGTTTGAGAAGGCAAACTTGGACATACTCTAGTCCTCTGAACCAAGATTCTTAAAGTTTGAGATACTACAATCAGCATCATCGGATAATTAGCGCCCCTCCCCCTAAACTTATTAGATAATACCTATCAGGCTATTGGTTGCTGTATATGCTTTTTCCTAGAATTAGCATGATTGGAGAAGTAGCCCCCAACCCCAACTTATTAAATGATACCTAGGATTGGGGTCTTGGTATATTTTTTTCTTGTCTTTTCTACTTGCTCGATGACTTAACTTACATGCAAGGATTAGTGTCTATCCTGGGTGTTCTTTTAACTTATTGTAAAGACACTTTGGTGTAAAATAAATAAGGGAAGCATGTAGAATATAAACACATTCTACACTACTAACATTTATTTTGATTAAGGGGTAAAACTTTTTTTATGATGGGGCAAAAACACCTGTATACATGTAGTATACCAAAAAAGTAGGAAGCCTAGAAAAAGATGTGGTTTTCTCAAAGGACACCCAATTTTTTAAACATATAGGTGCCTTATGGGTGCACTAACAGGAAATATGGGATAAGAGGCTATTTCTCAAATGTGTGAAATCATTCTATATTGCTTCAAAATCTCTCTTATTTCTATCTCTCCATACAACCCACTTAAGTGCAAGTGGGGCAACATCTCATGCCGTGTCTTCTCTTCCGTCTATCAAAACTTCAGCTGAACATTGCTTTTTTCATAGTGCCTGACATCATCCAATTTAGTCCAAACCATCTCAGTATTTTCCACCATAAACGAGAAGCTACCCTACTATGTAGAAGGAGATGGTCCATGTCTTCACTCGAGCACTTCAATTGGTGTAAGTAATCTTCCTTCTCTTCATATTCTTATCCGTCAAGATCACCCCCTTGTTGCTACCCAAGTGAGAAAACACACCTTTCTCGGTAACTTAGGATCCAGACGAAGAGACATGGAAAGGCTGCTTCCTTCCATGGTCACAAGCTTCTCATAATATGGCTTTAGAAAACACACATTATTATTGGCCACTTACCTCCGTACATCATGGCTATCTGTGATGTTTTGTTTTTGAATCAATTCAACAAGCCTTCAGTATTCTGCCACTCTCACTCTCGAAAGTTTCTCCGGAACCTCAAGTCCCGAATGATTCCTCCACCTTGTAGTCTCCAGAGCCTGTTGGTCTGTTGTCTCCTTTTGACATGAATTTTGTAAATGTTTGAAAATGGAATTCTCAGCGTATTGTTCCCATATGCGAGCAACATTAAAATTTCTAATTTAAATAGCTGCTGACGATCAATAGGTCGAGAATCAACATTAAATAATCTAATTTATCTAATTTTAATGAATGGTGAATGGATTAAAATGGACTTGAATGGAGAAGAAGGATACATAGGGTTGACTTAGTTGAAAACAAATCTCAAATTATCCCTCAACAATTGTATCTATCTGTCTCTCAACTATAAGTACAACTCTCTTCACCTCATTTCTTTTAGTTTTTTCTACTGTCTCTTCTCTCCTTCCTCTTTGGAATAACAAAGTGCATCACAGAATCACAAGCTCTTTGCATTAATTAATATCTCGTGAATAAACCGACAATGAATTCCAATCATTGTCAAGATAATCTTCAGAGTTCTGTATGTAGTTCTGTGTTTCTCTTCTTCTTGATTTTATTTTGACTTTCTCCACTTATATAATATGTTTTCTTGTGCTTTAAACTACTATATGTTTTTGTTTTAAGTTTTATGTTTAATATTTAATTAAATAAGAAAAACTCTTTCTTAAGAAAAAAAAACTTATTAATTATAGTTTTTCACAATATAAAATTTAAACTAGTTCTCTGTATAAATAATACAATTGTAAAATGAACCTTGATATTGTCCTTTTTTTTTCGTTTGTAATTTTACACACAGAAACACATGGACAAACATAATCTGCTTATCAAATAATTAAAAATGCACATCTCAAGTGAATTGGCCAAACACAAACTGTTACTCTCCAAAAATACTTCTCTGAAAAGTTATTTCGACAAAAGTGCTTCTGAACACATTTTTTTTTTTGGCTGTTGAAAATTTGGCCTAACAGGCTCTAATTGTTGGTTCTATCCATGATAAGAAAGCTGCTATGAGCAATAAATTTTTTTAAAAATGTACAAGTTATTACATCCAAGTATATCTCTAGTTTACACATGTGACAAAATCTTTTTGGTTCCCAGACTGCTATTTGAACTGGTTCTTTTCATGGCATGTTTTCATTTGAGTTTGTATCATCTTTGATGCTTTCCCCATAGCATTCATTTTTTTTTCTTCAAGTTTTATGTTATTCTTTCTCCTTTACCTATTTAATTGCTGAGGATTCTTTGCTTTACAGCCTGCTTCACCCATCAGATCAGAAGTTGATATCAAGCTTGGGGGTACTCAGTGCAACCTGGTGATAACTAGATTACATCCGTGGATGCAACTTCATGCTTTGAGGAAAAGGAAAATGGTACTTCGAGGAGAAAGTTCTACTCGTGAAAAATCACACTCATCTGATCATAAAGCATTCATGTGGACCTCCACTATTTCGGCGCCAGAAATGACTGTAGTGCTCTATGATTTGGATGGCTCACCACTCTATCATGTAAGACCCTTTGAAATCAGATCCACATCTTTTACTCTTGTTAAAGGCATCTTTTTTGTGGTTTCTGACTTAAAAGGATGCTCTTTTCTGTTTCAAAACCATCTATATCTTTGTACTGAAGAAAAAAGTTTTCTAAGCTCAGATTTAACCTTTTGTTTTTGCTCGTAATCTATGTTTCAAACTTGTTCCTTTTAGCCTGAGAGCAATGCTGGGTATCTGAGGTAGTACATTTTGCCAAATGTTTGGGGCGAGTTTTTTCTTTTAGTTTCTCTATTGTCTAAAGCTATGATCTTTTGTGTCTTCGCACAGAAAATCTTAAAGTGATCCGAGCTCAAGTAAGAAAGAAAATTCTTTTCATGAGCTTTCTAATCTGGCTATTTGGATAGTTTAGCTTGAGAGCAGTGTAGGATTTCTGAAACAGTATATTACCTCTGAATATGTGGGGTAAGTTCGTGTTTTTGACTTAACCATTGTGTAAAGCTATTTGTTTTTGAACTCTTTCTAACAACTTATGTCTTCTTAACGTACAAGGAAGGAGGTGGACTTTGCTTGATTCGATTCTTTGTGGGCCTTTTCTTTGTAATTTAGGGCATGTTGTCCTTTAATTTCATTCTTTCCTTTTAATGACGAATTTCTATTCCATGCGAACTACTAAAAGTTAGACATCATAATAAACAGAGATAGTTAACTGTTCAGCTTGTGTCTGTAAAATCCTTGTTTACCAGAACCATGTTACTTCAACTTTTATTTTAAATTATGATGTTATGTTCCTTTGTAAATTGCAGGGTTGTTCACAGTCCTCACATGTCTTTGCCAATAATATATCAAGTACAGGTACAGTGGTGCACCTGGAACTTGGTGAATTTAATCTGAACATGTCAGATGAGTATCGGGAATGCTTAAAAGAGAGCCTCTTTGGGGTTGAAACAAACATGGGTTCACTTATTTATATAGCAAAAATCAGTCTTGACTGGGGCAAGAAAGATATGGATTCACCTGAAGATGGTCTAAAGTATAAAACAGTTCTCTCTGTTGATGTTACTGGGATGGGTGTTCACTTAACCTTCCGGCGCATTGGGTCTCTGATGTCTACAGCTTTGTCTTTCAAGCGTTTACTGAAGAGTCTCTCTGGTTCTGGTAAGAAACCACATAACCAGGTGACGAAATCGTCCAAGGCATCTGGGAAAGGGATTCAACTCATCAAATTCAATCTAGAAAGATGTTCTTTAAATGTTTGTGGAGAAGTTGGTTTGGAAAATTCTATAGTTCCTGATCACAAACGTGCCAACTATGGATCTCAGGGAGGTCGAATTGTAATTAGTGTTTCAGCTGATGGTACACCCCGCACTGCAACTATAAGATCTACGGCTCCAGTTGAACTTAAAAAACTCAAGTATTCTGTGTCCCTTGATATTTTCCACCTAAGTCTATCCATGAACAAGGAGAAAAAATCTACACAAATGGAGCTTGAAAGAGCCAGATCAATCTATCAAGAACATTTGGAAGACTGTAACCTCCATGGAGCAAGAGTTACATTGCTTGACATGCAGAATGCAAAGTTTGTGAGGCGATCTGGTGGTCTTAAAGAGATTTCAGTGTGCTCACTCTTTAGTGCCACTGATATATCGGTCAGATGGGAGCCTGATGTACATATAGCTTTGGTTGAACTTGGGCTGCACTTGAAATTACTTTTGCACAATCTGAAGCTTCAGGAACTTGCCAAAGGTGACTGTAAAGATAATGGGCAGGGCACTGAGACTTCAATGGAGTCAGTACCATTGGAGAAACACAAGAAAAGAGAATCCATCTTTGCTGTTGATGTGGAAATGCTTCACATAGCTGCAGAAGTAGGAGATGGTGTTGAGACAACTGTCCAGGTGCAGTCAATCTTTTCCGAAAATGCTCGGATAGGTGTGCTTCTTGAAGGGTTAATGCTCAACTTTAATAATGCAAGAGTGTTTAGAAGCAGTAGAATGCAAGTCTCTCGCATTCCAAATGCCTCTGGAAGTGCATCAACTGCAAAACACGAGATAGGCACAACATGGGATTGGGTTATTCAAGCCCTTGATGTCCACATATGCATGCCATACAGGTTGGAATTGCGGGCCATCGATGATTCTGTTGAGGAAATGCTTCGAGCTTTAAAGCTTGTTACTGCTGCAAAAACTAAACTTTTGTTTCCCAATAAGGAAGAGAAACCAAAAGCTAAAGCAACTAGCGCATCAAAAATTGGACGAGTTAGATTTTGCATAAAGAAACTCACTGCTGATATTGAAGAACAACCAATACAGGGATGGCTTGATGAACATTATCAGTTGTTGAAGAAGGAGGCTTGTGAATTAGCTGTCAGATTAAACTTTATTGATGAGCTTATTGCGAAAGGTACCAAATCTCTTGGTGTTGCGGAGAAAAATGATTCTCTTGAAGATGGTAAGATCCACTTCAATGGAGAAGATATTGACGTGGATGACGCTTCAGCCATTCAGAAACTGCGAGAGGAGATCTATAAGCAGTCATTCAGGTCATACTACCAGGCATGCCAAAATCTTGTGCAGTCGGAAGGATCTGGAGCCTGTAGTGAAGGGTTTCAAGGGGGTTTCAAGCCTAGCACTGCCAGAAGTTCTCTCTTTTCAATTTCTGCTACAGAGTTGGATGTAAGTTTGACAAGAATTGAAGGAGGTGATTTCGGGATGATAGAGATTCTGCAAAAGCTTGATCCAGTATGCCGTGCACATAGCATCCCATTTTCACGATTATATGGTAGTAATATCAATTTGCAGACGGGTTCCCTTTCTGTTCGGATAAGAAATTACACATGCCCACTATTTGCTGCAACTTCTGGCAGATGTGAAGGACGTGTCATATTAGCTCAGCAGGTCTGATCGTTGCTCTTTTCCTGTTTTCTTCATCTTTAAATTATTAAACAAATCTTTTGGCGAAAATATTTCCACAAGAACTATTTGCAATTATGTGAAACCTATACAAATGATTTCTTTCTGAAGGATGTGATAGCCAAATTGGCGCTCATCATAACAAAGAAGCAGGTAGATGCACCATCTAGTATCTTGTAATAAGACCCACTGAATTACCATTGCTAATATATGGATCAATTCAAACAGTTCTTTTTTAATTTGGGAAAAAGTTCAAATTTGCCTCCGTTAATAGTTGAGGTGAGATCTACCATTGCAGTTGCAAAAATGGGCTAGATTTACCCGCGTCGAATAATGGTCAGCGATTATGACTAATCACCATTAACCCATAGTTTAGGGGAAAATCTAGGCCATTTCGCATAGTTTATGCACAAATTTGGATCTTTTCCCAACTTCTAAATCATAAATCCTAAACCATCGCATTACCTCCTGCATGCACAGCCGCCAGGAGACCCTTCTTCAACCAGCTGTCTCCACCATAACACCCACTTACAGACATCCCATTCATCATAAAATCCCTCCACTTCTCCTCCGCTTCGCCACACTGCACCAAACCTCCTTTCATGCCTGACTCCGTAAAAATTTGCTCAATAGCTCCTTCCATTCACAAGATAATAGCCACATTTTCCATTTTATCTCCACTGACTCACCTCTTGGCCATACTCATTCCATTGTCGATACCACCTTCAATTCAAAGAATTCATGCCGGAACAGTATCACCTTGGTTTCATCTCCTCCAGTACCAAAGCAGACATCCGTATCTTCCTAGTTTCCCATTCTCCCTACACAACTCAAAAGCTCGGTTATCTGTAGTTTTTAAAAACTCCTGAAACTTTCAGCAACTTTTTGACTCGGATTGTTTGAATATGATTATTTTGAGTTGATCTAGATTGATCAGGTGTGGTTTGGTTCAATTCGATTTGATTGTCATAATTATCTACAGGTTAGGGATGTAACTTTTTCTAGAATCAGTTGTTTACAAAGTTGTAACATGTAATCACTATAATTTCCTAGCCAAACTCCATACTCGAGGGAACTTTCAAGTTTTTCCATTGTTTCCAATCTTTTCTTCCTATTCTACAATCAAGTGACTGAAATGCTACCTTGTGCAAGTTAGCATTGGCAGTAAGCCTTTATTGGAGATAGCATTATGTTTAACTTCGCTTCTTTGCATTGGAGTATCGTGTTAAAGTGGCAAGATATATTATATTCCTCATTCTACAGTATTTTATTCTTAAGAAGTAATCTTAGTTTGTTTTAGAATGTTTTGAATTTTGACGACAGACTTGTTAACGCAAAATCAACCTTTTTATCCATGTTGCGTGCAGGCAACATGTTTTCAGCCTCAAATCCACCAAAATGTGTACATTGGGAGATGGAGGAAGGTCCATTTGCTCCGTTCTGCTAGTGGGACAACACCACCAATGAAAACATACTCTGATATGCCCTTACATTTTCAGAAAGCAGAAATTTCCTATGGAGTTGGTTTCGAACCAGCTCTTGCTGATATTAGCTATGCTTTTACAGTGGCGCTGCGTAGGGCCAATTTGAGCATCAGAAATCCAAGTCCAGATCCTCCGCCGCCGAAAAAGGAAAAGAGCTTGCCATGGTGGGATGAAATGAGAAACTACATTCATGGAAACACCTCCTTATATTTTTCCGAGTCCCAATGGAATATTCTTGCCAGTACAGATCCTTATGAAAAGTCTGACAAGCTTCAGATAAGATCTGGGTATATGGAACTCCAGCAGTCAGATGGTCGCGTTTATTGTTTTGCAAAGAACTTCAAGATTCTAGTGAGCAGCTTGGATAGCTTGTTGAAGAACTCCAGCTTAAAGCGTCCATCTGGCTTTTCCTGTACTTTCATAGAGGCCCCGGCCTTTAGTCTTGAAGTGATAATGGAGTGGGAATGTGATTCTGGAAACCCTCTAAACCATTATTTATTTGCATTTCCCAGTGAAGGAGTGCCTCGTGAAAAAGTTTATGATCCATTTAGATCAACTTCTCTGTCACTACGGTGGAATTTGTTGCTTAGGCCCTCTCTTCCCATTCATGATAATCAGTCAAGCTTATGTGCAGTGGGTGATCAGGGTGCCTTGGATGCAGCTGGTTGTGGTGCAACGAAGCCAGATAGCTTGTCAGTTTCTCCAACACTAAAACTTGGTCCTCATGATTTGGCATGGATACTGAAATTCTGGAGCTTAAATTATATTCCGCCTCACAAATTGCGGTCTTTTTCTAGGTGGCCACGTTTTGGAATACCGAGAGTTCCTAGATCTGGCAATCTTTCATTAGACAAGGTGATGACAGAATTTATGTTCAGAGTTGATGCCACACCAGCATGCATAAGGCATATGCCTTTAGACGATGATGACCCAGCAAAGGGGCTGACATTTTCTATGAATAAGTTAAAATATGAACTTTATTATGGCCGAGGAAAGCAAAAATACACCTTTGAGAGCAAGCGTGACACTCTTGATCTTGTGTACCAGGGTCTTGACCTCCACATGCCTAAGGCATTTATAGATAGAGATGATGATAGCAGTGTTGCAAAAGTAGTTAAAATGACTAGGAAAGCATCACAATCTGCATCAACAGAAAGGTCTTCTAACGATAAAACTAGCAGTGTGAGCAGCAGCATAGAGAGACATCGTGATGATGGGTTTCTTTTATCATCTGAGTATTTTACAATCAGAAGGCAAGCCCCAAAAGCTGACCCAGATAGGTTGTTGGCATGGCAAGAAGCTGGTAGGAGAAATCTCGAGATGACATATGTGAGATCTGAGTTTGAAAATGGGAGTGAAAGTGATGACCATACAAGATCTGACCCAAGTGACGATGATGGATATAATGTAGTGATCGCTGATAATTGTCAGCGAATCTTTGTCTATGGTCTAAAGCTTTTGTGGACACTTGAGAATAGGGATGCAGTTTGGTCTTGGGTAGGTGGAATATCTAAGGCTTTTGAATCTCCAAAGCCATCTCCTTCTAGGCAATATGCCCAAAGAAAGTTGCTGGAGGATAGTGAGGTAATTGATAGAACTGAATTACCTCAAGATGATATCCAGAAGTCTCCAGTTAGTCATGGTGCAAGCTCCTCTTCTCCACAACACGTGAGGCCATCAAAAGCACAAGTAGAATCACCTCCATCAAGTGAAGTTAAAGTAGAAACTCTTCCATCTAGTTCCGCTGGTAAGCTCTAATTGGACCTTGACTCTCTATCTTGACTTAGAGCATTAGATATGTGTATTCTTCTTTGAGAATTAGTGAAACTTCAAAGCATAAAAAACCCTATATATATATATAAAAGAAGAAGAAGAAAGAATTAGTGAAACTTAGCATAGTTCTAAACACGCTGCACTCTCTTGGATAGTTGTTAGTTATTATACATAAGAAGTTGTACTTTATGATCTAATATTTTACTGCCTAAGCACTAAAAATCAATAGTTATGGTTCGCATATTTGGCATATCCAATCCACCTTCTGGACTAGCCCCTTTTTTTGACAATCGATTAATTGTAGCAGCTTGACATGGCTGCATTTGCTTGTGATCTATATAAATGTGTGTAATATTTGAGATATGGGTCATAATCTTTTGTTATCATTCTCACTGCTTAAAATCCTCACCGCAATAAGTTATCTCTATTACCAGCAAAGCTTGCCAACATTGAAGACTGTGAGGGGGAGGGCACTCGCCATTTCATGGTCAATGTCATTGAACCACAATTCAATCTTCACTCAGAAGATGCAAATGTAAGTTAATTTTCTGTTGATATTTCAGAGCTTAACTAATTGGATTGGTTCTGGGTCATAGCTTTCCTAGTTTACTGTGTCCTTATTCACTGTCGTGTCATCGATATTTGTTTCGTTTTCCTTTTGGATTGAAATCCTCTGACCCTTATGCTTGCTTGTAGTATTCCTCTGTGATGTCAACTGTTTACAGAAGTCATATCTGTACCTCATTGTAAGCTTCTAGCTACATGAAATTTTTCCTTCATTGACAAAATAAATGGTTACCATATGCGGCAAAAGGTGTAAGTAGCAGTGTAGCACACATTGAGGATAGGATGAGAGGTCACTTAAGGTTTTTCATGTCCTGCATTGGCCTCTGATGCATCGGCGCTTAGGTGTAAAACCATGAGTAAAGGTGTTAAAACAGGACGAAGTAGACCTAATATCACATGGAAGGAAGTTGCCAGAAATGACCTACAATCTCTTGGAATCCTTGCAGATCTAGTGAAAAATAGGGCACAATGGAAGAAAAGGATCTATATAGGCGATACCAATTAGTTGGATTAATGATTTAGTTATGTTAGTACATTTATTTTAGGTCCTATGTTTTCTAGTTGTTCTATTCAACTGTTTCCAGAAGTCATCTCCCTGTATTGCTGTGTTCAATTACGTTTAGGCATTCTTATTCTCTACACTTTTGTTGAACAATCTGGACCAGTCTTGACCTTTTTTTTTTGCAACTTAAGATATTAACAATTTTCGCTTTACTATGTCAAACTTTTTTTTTTAAAATTAAACTGAAATAAGTAGATAGTGCATATATAGGAAGCACTATAGCATTATACGTAGGAAAAAAACTCCTTTTCTCTATCTTTTCTTGCATAAATAATTCTTGAATATCAATGAAAGGAAAATAATTTAACCTTAAGAATTCTCTCCTGGAGAAATGCTTTTCATAAGTCCCTTGTTGTGTCCTCAAGTGTTAGGCATGTGAAAGAATTTGAGCATCCAACCCAAAACCTTATAGGCAATGGTGGACTAGCCCAGGATATTATAAACCCCTTTGAAACCCTTATATAACCTATGAGGGACAAGTATATTCTTTAACAATAACACCCTCTTACACGTGTAACCCAGTTCAAGGGTACATAGGTTTGATTTTCTCTTTTTATTTGGGCCTTTTCCTTGTAAAGTAGACAGAGAGGAGGTCAGCAGGCTCACTCCTGGAGTAGAGGGAAATGGATTAGGCTCAATAAGCTAATGAGTGGGCTTAGAGCAATGTTAGTGGCTTGATAGGCTGAATTGATAAAGACAAGCATAAAACAGCTCAATGGAGTGAGTTGAGAGTGAAATTCAAGAGTGACAAAAAATGAAAATGAAAAGAGAAAGCAGTTGTGAAGACAGATTCACCAACGTTTGGCTTTGGTATCATGTGAAAGAATCTGAGCTCCAACTTAAAAACCTTAATTCAGTGGGTGGAGTAGCCCAAACCATTATAAATCCCTTTGCTGTTTCCTTGATCTCTATTAGACTTATGCATCCCATGTTTACGAAGGTTGATTGTCTTTTTCCATTAGTAAAACAACTTCTGTTAAAGCAGTTCCCATAACCTTTTCAAAACCAAGATGTTTTTGCAAGTCATATAATTGGTTGGATTTTGTGTACTCTCTACACTTTCACTGTCCCTTCCAGAAGGTTAATTGGAGTCTAGAAAGTAGCAACAATTATGGGAGACTAGGAGAGAAAATTGAACAGTTTCAAGTAAAATTGTTTTCTTTATTCTACTTTTTCTGGTGAGAAGGGTACGATTTATACTCACTGTAAAATTGTGTCGTGTATGCTTGTTAGACTGGGTGCTCTTGGTGAATGTTAGATCTCCTTCTCTTGAAGCTTCTGGATATAATTTTCATGGATAAAACAAAATCAAGATGTGCCGAAAGAAACATGAATATATCTTATTTGACTCCGCTGCTGAGGCCTTGTCTGCAGAAACAGTTTCCGTCCTGAGGAACATGGACCATCTCTTTCATCTTTCTGCGTGCAGTAAATGCATCTTGTAGATCTAACTTTTGGAATTTTTCTCTTTCTCGTGTTGCAACTCTCACTAATATTTTACGTTGCCATTATGCATACACTTGTTGTATTCTGCTGATTCAAGTTTAAGCATGGAGCTAGACCCCATAGAATGTGTTGAAATTTTGGTCAAGTTGAGCCTGTTTGACAGGGAATCTCCCCAGGGAATATGTGATGCATTTCATGCCTAAGGTTTTGGAATCGTCTGCTTTTGCTAATTAAGACAAGGAGCAACTTGCGGAAGTGTGAACATCACCAGATGAGGACATTATTTTCAGGGAAAAAGCATGTTGATTTTGGGATTTTAATATGAAGAATAATACTGGTTTAAGAGTGCTAACTGTTTTTATGCAGCACCAGTAAAGGAGAAGGAGAAAGTCAAGAGAAATAAATCTGAAGGGGAGAAAGAAGAGAAGAGCAGAGAGAGAGAGAGAGAGAGAGAGAGAGAGAGAGAGAGAGAAAGAGAGAGAGCAAAGAAGAATAAGAGGGAAGGGGTGGGGGTGGGGAGTAGGATTTTAATACCAAATCGATATATCGGATGTTATTCATCAAGTTTCCTGCACAGCGTACATGAAGGTCCTACTTATATGAGATCAAGTTCTTAACAATTTTGAACTCTCAAAGAACTCTATATTTAACGGAAAACATAAGATCTCATAAAACCTTATCTCTAAGATTTAGATATCTCTATTTCAACTAATTGATAAAGATAAAACAATATTTTTTTTGATTAGTAAAGGAAATGGAAGGTTGTGATAAAAAGATACACAATATTGAGGGACAACACTATCTTCATGACCACATCATGTTTACCAAGTGCCTCTAAGTTATTTTTATCCTGCAGCATTGACTGCTTGAAGGTGTGAAGTACCTTAGTCTTGTAAGACTAAATGTCTCTAACTTCTTAGCCATGTCAAACTGAAAGTGGTAATCCAAGATCATGTCTGCCAGTAATCCTAAATGCAGAAGACAGCAGACAACTAATTGTCTCAACTTTATTGAAAAGCTTTACTTTTTCATTGATGCTAATGCATTGGCACCTTTCTTTGTTTTGACAGGGTAGATTTCTGTTAGCTGCTGTCAGTGGCCGTGTTTTAGCTCGTTCGTTCCATTCAGTTCTTTCCATTGGCTATGAAGTGATTGAACAAGCTCTAGGTGGAGGAAATGTTCAAATTCGTGAATCTCAACCTGAAATGACATGGAATCGCATGGAGTACTCTGTGATGTTAGAACATGTACAGGCACATGTTGCCCCAACTGACGTAGATCCAGGGGCTGGACTGCAGTGGCTTCCTAAAATTCGGAGAAGCTCACCGAAAGTGAAGCGCACTGGAGCTTTACTGGAGAGAGTTTTTATGCCTTGTGATATGTACTTTCGCTATACTAGGCATAAAGGTGCAACCGCAGACTTGAAGGTATGTATGCGTTGTTTCTACATTTGTGATAACCTAATCATGTTGGTTTTTATTGTGAGAACTCTGTCTGACTTATTAGACCAATTCTTTGTTGCATCGTATGTTTTGATAACGATGTTCTCATCGCTTGATTCTCAATCGTGATTATGTATTATCACAGGTGAAACCTTTGAAGGAGCTTTCATTCAATTCACATAATATAACAGCAACAATGACATCCCGCCAGTTCCAAGTTATGCTAGATGTGTTGACCAATCTTCTATTTGCCCGGCTTCCAAAGTAAGCACAGTTTTTAAGATCTCTAATCACTAAAATTACTATAAACCTATTATTGTGTTTAACGTGCTTTTGGATAAGTGCAACCTGTCCCTCATTTTGTTCCTCAGAAGCCTCTATTATTATATTTGGATGTGATGAGTTGCAGCTCCATAGCTTTATTTTAAATCTTTGAGAGAATTAATTGAGATTTCTAAATCAGGCCTCGAAAAGTTAGCCTGTCGTATCCGGCAGGTGACGATGAAGATGTTGAAGAGGAGGCTGATGAAGTTGTACCTGATGGTGTTGAAGAAGTAGAACTGGCAAGAGTGAACCTTGAACAGAAAGAAAGAGCGCAGAAGTTGATCCAGGATGATATTAGGAAATTATCTCTTTGTAATGATGCATCTGTGGACAGGAACCCAGTAAAGGAAGGTGATCTTTGGATTATTAGTGGGGGAAGGTCCATTTTGGTAAGACAGAACTTTCTGAAGCACTTTAAGATTGTTAGATGTGAAATATGACATAAGTCCTTTTCCTGTTTGACAAGTTGATTCTGAAATGATTGCATAAGCCTTAGCCTATGATATGTACTCTTGACAATTGTTTCTACCTGGCACAGTTGCCACTATAGCTCGGAATATCATTCAATGCCATCGACTGGTAAAATGACATTGGACTTCTGTAGGAAATCTACGATTTTTAATTTGGCAAGATTTTGAGATCCATGCCCGTCGTTTAGCTTGAAATGAGAAGTTGAGATTCCGTGTTGGAAGCTATTGAGAATTAGGGCCCAGAAAGGGCTAACTAACTGTCCTCCTCGACATACCTTGGTTCTCACATCGTGTCTGTTTGTTGGACCTGGACGCTTGTCAATCGGGTGATCCCGAGGCAGAGTTAAATACTTATTGTTCACCTAGGCTGATCCGTTTATTGTCTTCCATGGTCATTAGTGAGAACAGGCAAATAGGTCACAAATTCTCTTGCAATAGTAACTCAGTCCCATCACTACGTTTTTCTACCAATTTCCAATGTTCTTCCAGTTGAATCAAGGGGTTTTACATTTTCCTCTTTTCCCGAGCACTATCATTTTTCAGACTTATTTAAGTAATATGAGGGGCGATTAATGATAACAATCACGACCTCATCCGATAATATGCCTTGACTGGTCCAACTTCCTATAAAATACATGATGTGTGCATATAGGCTAAAAATGATTTGTCTGAGTTGGATATTAATGATGATGGATCGTGAAAACCTGTCGAAAAATGAAAAAATAACATGAATGCTGGACTTTTCTTACTGTACTTTCTCCACATATCATAAGCAATTCAACTTCAATTTACCAATTTTTGTGAGTACTATGCCTTGACTGGTCCAACTGCCTATACAATACATTATGTGTGTGTATAGGCTAAACATGATTTGCCTGAGTTGGATATTAATGATGATGGATCGTGAAACCCTGCCGAAAAATGAAAAGATAAACATGAATGCTGAACTTTTCTTACTGTACTTTCTCCACATATCATAAGCAATTCAACTTCAATTTACCAATTTTTGTGAGTACTATGCCATGAAATAAGCTTGCTTCACCTCTCTCATTCAAGTTCCAGGTTGCTTTGAGATTTCTCTTCTCCCTTTAGAGGGTTTTAAAGCAATCTTCCTATGTGCTATAGTGATGCAAATGTGGTTTTGCCTAATAAGCCCAAGAAATACTTTGATGTCAAGGCTTTTCTTCGCTTGATTTCAGTTTTACTGATAAGTTTTCTTTGAAAAGTTATAGTTGAGTTGCATGTGCCTATCATTTTCTTCTCAAATTTTTGATGATTCACATGGATTATTTCCAGGTGAAAAGTGACTGGATATGACCTTTTGGTTGCTTTGGAGTGCTGTCATTCTCATACGTCTCTGTTTTAAATGCTGACAGTGTGTCAAGCCATTTCTTGAATGGTGTTTAGAGAGCCTCTATTATAGTTATTTGCCTTATTTTCCTTCTGTTTTCCAGGAGTTCAATTAACAGTGTAATTTAAAAGAAAGTAATTATGTAAAGATGGTAATGAATTTTGACAGTTTTACTGTCTTTTTGGTGAAATAGAAGTCTTTGTGGTGCAAAGGTAAGAGATTCTATTGATACCAAAAAACGGTATTTGCAAGTAGCTCCAAGCAGATGTTAACCATCTACCCACTTGAACCTAACCTGTCCAAGCCTAAACAAAAGTGGGTGTGTTTTCCTTACTCCATGTTCTAAAACCCCTATATGCCCCAGTATGCAGTCCAACCGCCCATTTATTTTGACAAACACACCCTACTTCTGATAGTTTGCACATGGTAACTTGTGTCACTTTGGTAGTGAAGACCATGAAGTTAACAGATTTCTTGGAGTTTTGCTTTGAAATGTATAGATTTCATTACAGTAAAAGGGATAAAAGGTGTATCAAGTTTGAAGGCTTATTAAAAGCAACTTTCTGCAGGTGCAAAGACTGAAGAAAGAGCTAGTAAATGCTCAAAAATCCAGAAAAGTAGCATCTGCATCTCTGAGGATGGCTCTACAGAAAGCTGCACAGCTCCGATTGATGGAGAAAGAAAAGAACAAAAGTCCTTCTTGTGCTATGCGCATCTCTTTGCAAATTAATAAAGTAGTTTGGAGCATGCTTGTGGATGGAAGATCATTTGCTGAAGCTGAGATAAATGATATGGTGAGTCTCTACATGGCTTCAGTATTTTTGGTATATCCCTGCTTGGCTAAATTCCTGTAAAGAGTTCTTGATGGGTAACACCTGTTGAAGGATAATGCTTATCAGTTATCAGTAGGATTTTATATCAAACTAGCAGCTGTAGCTGCTGCAATATTCCTGACATTCTCCCAGGAAACAAATATAAACATACATGTATTAATGGCTTTTAGGTCTTGCATAGGTTAAAGTTCATGTTTGTGAGAAAGCACATGAGAAAATATTATTGATTGATATATTCTATGTTACAATGAGCCCTATTTATATGTATAACACATAACCTACTCCTATTGCATAAGGACTAGGACTAATTACATATATTCACGTAACTATTCTAACACTCCTCAAGCTGGTCTATATCAATCTTATATACCGAGCTTGTTACATATGTAGTTAATACGAGGACCAGTGGGGGACTTGGTGAAAATATCTGCAAGCTGATCATTCGACTTCACAAACTTTGTAGCAATATCTCCCGAGAGTATCTTTTCTCTAACAAAGTGACAGTCAATCTCAATGTGTTTTGTTCTCTCATGGAACACTAGATTTGACGCAATATGAAGAGCAACTTGATTATCACAAATAAGTCCCATCTGACTAATCTCACCAAATTTCAACTCCTTGAGCAGCTGTTTGATCCAAATTAGTTCACATGTCTCCATAGCCATTGCTTTATATTCTGCTTCTGCACTAGACCGAACAACCGCATTTTGTTTCTTGCTCTTCCAAGACACCAAATTTCCTCCTACTAAGACACAATATCCAGACGTAGAACGTCTATCAAAAAGTGATCCTGCCCAATCAACATCTGAGTATCCAACGATCTGCTCATGGCCTCGATCCTCAAACAATAAACCTTTGCCTAGAGCTGATTTTATATACCGAAGAATGCGGACAACTGCATCCCAATGTGATAGGAGAATCCATAAACTGACTCACAACACTCACAGGAAAGGAAATGTCAGGACTAGTCACTGTGAGGTAATTTAATTTACCAACCAACCGCCTATATCTTGTAGGATCGCTAAGAGGCTTCCTTTGTATCCATCGGAGTGTCAACAAGTCTACAACCTGTTATTCCTGTCTCCTCAAGAATATCTAAGGCATACTTCCATTGTGAGATCACAATAACTGAGCTAGACTGAGCGGCCTCAATACCTAGAAAATACTTTAATCTGCCCAGATCCTTAGTCTGAAAGTGCTGAAAGAGATGTTGCTTCAACTTACTAATACCATCCTGATCATTGCCGGTAATAACAATATCGTCAACATAAATGACCAGATAAATACAGAGATTTGAAGCAGAATGCCGATAAAACACAGAGTGATCAGCTTCACTACAAGTCATGCCTAACTCCTGAATAACTGTGATGAACTTACCAAACCAGGCTCGAGGAGATTGCTTTAGACCATAGAGGGACCGGCGCAACCGACATACAAGGCCACTGGACTCCCCCTGAGCAACAAAACCAGGTGGTTGCTCCATATAAACCTCATCCTCAAGGTCACCGTGAAGAAAAACATTCTTAATGTCCAACTGATAAAGAGGCCAATGGCGAACAACAACCATGGATAGGAAAAGGCGGATTGATGCTATTTTAGCCACGAGAGAGAAAGTATCACTGTAATCGAGTCCACATATCTGATTATACCCTTTGGCAACAAGACGAGCCTTAAGTCGATCAACCTGACCCTCTTTGACTGCATACTCCCAACGACAACCAACAATCGATTTACCTGATGGAAGAGGAACAAGCTCCCAAGTACCACTCGTATGTAAAGCAGACATCTCGTCAATCATAGCCTATCGCCACCTGGGATGAGACATTGCTTCACCTGTAGACTTAGGGATGGAAACAAAGGACAAAGATGATACAAATACACAATGGGATGATGACAGACGCTGATAACTTAAACCGACATAATGGGGATTAGGATTAAGTGTGGACCGTATACATTTTCGTAGTGCAATCGGTTGACTAAGAGGAGACAAGTCCGCAGTATTAGCAGGGTCAGCTGCAGGACGTGAATCAGCTGGGCCTGATGCTGGGCGCGCACGACGATGATAAGTCAGGAGTGGTGGAGCTGTAGAAGGTTTAACTGGACTAGGTGGTGGCACTGGAGCTATAGTTGGTGGAACTGGACTAGGTGGTGGCACTTGAGCTATAGGTGGTGGAGCTGCAACTGGAGGTATGGAGGAAGATGAATGGGAGATAGTGACTGAATCTCCAAAAGACGGAACTGGTAGCACCTTAGAAATATCTAAGTGATTACCCTGTGAAATATGATTGAGTTTCAAAGAAGGTAACATCAGCATACATAAGACACCACTGGATGTCAGGAGAATAACATTGATATCCCTTTTGCATTCTCGAGTAACCCTGAAATACGCACTTAAGAGCACGTGGAGCTAACTTATCGTTTCCTGGAGTAAGGTTTTGAACAAAACACGTACTCCCAAAGACACGGGGTGGAAGAGAGAACAAAGGTAAGTGGGAAACCTGGACAGATAATGGAACTTAATTCTGGACAGCTGAAGATGTCATACGATTAATAAGATAGCAAGATGTAAGGACTGCATCCCCCAAAAACGCAGCGGAACATGAGATTGTATGAGTAGGGTACGAGCAGTTTCAATAATGTGAGAATGCACGGGAGAAAAATCTATTTTATTAACAATGAATACAATGAGCCCTATATATATATTTTACATATTCTACTCCTACTACATATGAGATTAGGACATATTCTACTCCTACTACATATGTGACTAGACATATTCTATTCCTACTACATATGAGACTAGGACATATTCTATTCCTACCACATGTGAGACTAGGACATATTCTATTCCTACTACATATGAGACTAGGACATATTCTATTCCTACTACATATGAGACTAGGACTATTTACATATATAACTATCTAACACTCCCCCTCAAGCCGGTGCATACAAATCATATGTACCGGAGCTTGTTACATATGTAACTAATACGAGGATCAATGAGGGACTTGGTGAAAATATCTGCAAGTTGATCATTTGGCATACAAGGCCACTAGACTTCCCCTAAGCAACAAAACCAGGTGGTTGCTGATAAACAGAAGTTAGCCGAAAGGTCGCGAGAAATCACTGTTCACGCCGGAGAAAATAAAAGTTGTCAGGATTTGATGTAATTTATATGGGTAGGCTCGTAATCATTGGACGAGTAAGTTGTCCCGAAGAAGTTTTGTCAACAAGTGGACGGAATGGCTCACACGCGCCGGAAAAGTTACTGTAGCTCGTGAGAACGGTAGTTCTGGCGGCCCGTAGAGGCGCATGACTTTCTGCCGGAGCGATTGACTGGGATTTTGTCGCCCGACTTTTCCGAACAAGATGGTAGTGTTGGTTTTCGCACAACACTTACCGATAAGGAGATAACACAAATCAATCTTGAGTCGTCAACCGGAAAGACGCACGGTGACTGACTTTTCTGTTCAGATGGGACTGTAATTTCTTAGGTTTGGTCGCATAAGGATTTTCGGATCCAATGGTGGTACTGGTATATGCACAGTAGTACTGGGAACAAGACGAAGTTGCCGGAAAATTCCAAAGTTGTCGGAATCTGTCGGAAATAGTACCAATGGACTCGGAATTTATCTGCGACTAGGCTGTCCACAAGAAGCTTGGCCAAAAAATGGCCGGAGAAGCTCTCACGCGCCGACGCGTGGGACAAACACATTGACGGAAATCGCAGATCTGGTGGCGCGTGGAGGCGCGTGGGGCGTCTGTTACCAGAGAATCTATTTTTGGTTTTGGTCGCCAGAGGTTTCTCAATCTAATGGGGGTGATGGTTTGTGCACAACACTCACAAATGTGAGATGACGCAAATCAATCACTTAGGTCACCGAAAAACTACACGGTGACTGAGTTATTTCTTCCCGGGTGTCGCTGGAATGACGCGTAACAATCTTTTCTCACTAATGCTCTGATACCCTGTGAGAATGAAAAATCTATTTTATTAACAATGAATACAATGAGCCCTATATATATATATTTTACATATTCTACTCCTACTACTTATGGGACTAGGACATATTCTATTTCTACTACATATGGACTAGGACATATTCTATTCCTACTACATATGAGACTAAGATTATTTACATATAACTATCTAACAAATAAGATGTCTATTCTTTCTTTCAGCTATCCCATTTTGTTGGGATGTGTACAGTCAAGATGTTTAATGAATAATTCCATGAGAGTTTATAAAGTGTTGTAATGAGGAAGACAAATACTCTAGGGCATTATCACTACGAATTGTGTGGATAGAAACCCCAAATTGATTTTAAATTTTGGCGTGGAAGGTCTTGAAAATAAAAAGTAACTCTGATCGATTTTTCATAAAAAATATCCAAGTGCACCTGGACAAAGTAACGGAATCCCAAGGTAGAACTGACCCGACTAGGGCCCCAAGCATATGAATGGACTAAAGTAAAAGGTGACTCTGCTCGATTATCAAGACGTCGAGGGAAATGGGAGCGGGTATGCTTACCGAGCTGACATGACTCACACTCTAGGGTGGACAAGTGAGATAAGCCAGATACCATTTTCTGATGTTTTGACAAACTGGGATGTCCCAACTGTTTATGTAATAAATTTGGTGGATCTGTAACAGGACAAGTTATTGAAGGAAGACAAGATGTGAGTTCATGTGATTTTGCAAGGATAAGGTAATAAAGTCCATCTGATTCACGTCCGGTACCAATGATCCGCCCCGTACTGCGTTGCTGTATAAAAACAAGGTCACCAAGAAATAAAACAACAGATTTAAGTGATTTGGCAACACGACTAACGACTATGAGATTAAAAGGACTACCGAGAACATAAAGAACTGAGTCTAAAGGTAAGGAAGTGGACTTGCTTGGCCTATTGCAGTTGCGATGGTTTGAAACCCATTGGCCATTGTGACTGTTGGAAGAGATTGAGAATATGAAATATTAGTGAAAAGAGATTTGTTACCAGAAATATGATCAGATGCACCTGAATCAATGACCCAAGACTCAGAGGTTGAAGATTGGAAAACACAAGTCGTACTACTATCTGTTTGAACAGCATGAAGATGTCTGTTTACACGCTTTGTACTGAAGGAACTCAATATAATCCGATAAAGAAACCATCTGGATTGAATTCAATGAATAGGATCCAACAGATTGTGAGTTACAGGCTTTTGATACAAATGCCATTATAATATTGCGCCGAAAAAGCAGAAATTTTCTGGAAATTACTGTTCACGACTGAAAAATAAAAAGTTGTCAGAATTTAGTGTAATCTGGATGGGTAGGCTCAGAATTCAAGTTGTCCTAAAGAATCTTTTCAAAAAGTTGCACGGTGACAACTGATTTCTTCCTTGATGTCGTTGGAATGACGCACAACGATAATTATCTCACCAATGCTCTGATACCATGTGAGAAAGCACGGGAGAAAATATTATTGATTGATATTCATTGTTACAATGAGTCCTATTTATATGTATAACACATAACTTACTCCTATTACATAAGGGACTAGGACTTACATATATTCACATAATTATTCTAGTGATGGATGCTCTGAGTAAAATGATGGACCGTGCGGCGGGCGGAGGCTTCTTGAGAGGATTCTCAGCTCCGATCGGGATGCCCAGTGTCCGAAGAGTTTCTCATTTGCTTTGTGCGGATGACACCCTGGTTTTCTATGATGCCGATATGGATCAATTGACCTACCTGAAGCAGGTCCTGCACTGGTTTCAGATAGTATCAAGTCTCAAAATCAACCTCGGCAAGTGTGAGATTTTCCTTTGTCTTATGTTCTCAGATGTAAGGTGGGCTCCTTTCCCACTGCTTACCTGGGTCTCCCATTGGGTGCTTCGCATAAGGATACTACAGTTTGGAATCCAGTGATCGAAAGCGTTGAAAAAAGATTAGCAGGCTGGCAGAAACGATACTTGTAAAAAGGCGGAAGCACTTCATCGAGTATGCGCACCCTATTACTTATCCCTGTTGCAAGCTCTTGTGAGCATCACAAGAAAAACTGGAGCGACTTCAAAGGAGTTTTCTTTGGGATGCGGCGGATGGAACTAGAAAGTATCATCTAGTGAATTGACAGACAGTCACTTCCCCAAAGAAGTGGGGTGGACTTGGAGTAAAAGATCTTAGGGTATTCAACAGAGCTTTGTTGGGAAAATGGTTGTGGAGATTCGGGGTAGAAAAGCATGCTATATGGAGGGAGGTCATAGTAGAAAAGTACGATTCCATGGGAGGGGGTTGGAGGACCAAGGCAATCACAACACCGGGGGTGGCATGTAGAGGAGCATCATGAATAATTGGGAATCCTTCAGTGACAACATCACTTACAGGGTGGGAGATGGAAGAAGAATCAACATTTGGAATCATAGGTGGTGTGGAGAGGATACTCTGAGGGTTTCCTTCCCCCACGTCTTCAGAGTTTCAAACCAGAAGGAATTGATGGTCCAACAGATTCATAAGGAGCATGAAGGGGGTAGTATGAGACCTCTCATTTAGAAGGAACATGCAAAATTGGGAGATTCGGAGCTCCAAAATTTATTGACACTGCTATATGGGCAAGACAAGCCCCAACCATCTTGTGATTCTTGGAGATGGGGTTTGTGTGGCGATGGTTTGTTCACCGTAAAGTCCTTTTACCAGAGTATTTTGGTGAGAGAGGAGGCTTCTTTTCCATACTCCTCGATATGGATTCCTAAGGCGCCAACGAAGGTGTGCTTTTTTGCATGGCTAGCGGCGAGAGGAGTGATTTTGACTGCTGAGAATCTGCGAAAGAGAGGAATTACATTTGTTAGTTGGTGCTACATGTGTAAAAGCTCAGGGGATGATGTTGATCATCTTTTGTTGCATTGCCCTGTGTCCTCGACTTTGTGGAGGGCAATCCTGAACCTTTTTGGTATTCAATGGGTGATGCCAATCATTGTAAAAGAAATGTTATATAGCTGGGCCGGTTTCCGTAGAAGAAGAAAGCAAAAGGCGTGAAAGTTCGCCCCGTTAGCTCTCATGTGGATAGTTTGGGGGGAGAGAAATAGGAGAGCTTTTGAGGTAATTGAGTCTCCTTTTTCACATCTTAAGAATAGTCTTTTATTTTTGATCACTTTTGGTGCACTAATATAGCCCCTACTTGTATAGAAGATTGGACGTCTTTTGTAGAGAATCATGTTCTGATGTAAATTCTCTACTTTTTGGTATACTTCCTGTATACAGGAGTTCTCTCCCTTTTGATTAATACAATTTACCTTATATAAAAAAACTATTCTAACAATGTTTTTGTCTAAGTTGTCCCTTTGTGATCTCATATTGGTTATGTTACAACTTTATTTTCTCCAACAAAAAGAAGAGGCAACAACAACAACAACAACATACCCAGTATAATCCCACAATGTGGTGTCTGGGGAGGTAATGTGTACACAGACCTTGCCCCTACCTGGGAGGTAGAGAGGCTGTTTCCGATAGACCCTCGACTCGAGAGAAGATGGAAAGGAAGTAAAGGGAAGAGGAAGAAGAAGAAGAAAGAGGGGGGAGAAAGACAGATGAGGGAGACAAAAGATGAAAAGGAAAAAAAGGAGAAAAAATAGCATAAGATAGTAGCAATCAGGGAGCAACAATTTCCAGTAAAGGGGAGAAAGAGTAGCAACAAATAATAGTAATCGGGAGCAACAATTGCCAGTAGCAATTTACAAAAACACTGGACTTGTGTGCTAAGTACCAGATATAATAACAGACTAAAAGGAAGTAACTTTCAACCAACAACAAGAATATTACTAGTACTACTGGTAACCTAGGAGAAACTCAAAATTACCTGTCAACCCTCCACCTTAATCCTCGACCTTCGCACCGTCCTATCGCTAGTAATGTCCTCGGTTAGGTGAAGCGCCGACATGTCATGTCTAATCACCTCTTCCCAATACTTCTTTGGCCTACCCCTGCCCTTCCTCAAGCCCGCCATGGTCAACCTCTCACATCTCCTAACCGAGACATCTATGTCCTCCTTCTCACATGCCCAAACCATCGCAACCTCGATTTCCGCAATTTGGCTTCCTTTCTTACCTTGTCCCTAATAACTTCATTCCTGATCTTGTCTTTCCTGGTATATCCACACATCCTTCTCAACATCCTCATTTCAGCCACGCTCATCTTCTGAACATGGGACTTTTTGACGGGCCAACACTCAGCTCCATACAACATAGCTGGTCTAACCACCACCCTGTAGAATTTACCTTAAGTCTAGGCGGCACATTCTTATCTCATAAAACCTCCGAAGCTAGCCTCCATCTCATCCAACCCGCTCCAATGCGGTGAGTAACATCCTCGTCAATCTCCCGTTGCCTTGGAGTATAGACCCAAGATACTTGAAACTATCTCTTGTGGGAATGACTTGAGTATCAATCTTTACTTCCACTTCTTCTCCATGCCTCTCATCACTGAACTTGCACTCCAAGTATTCAGTTTTCGACCTACTCAACTTGAAACCTTTGGTCTCCAGCATCTGTCTCCAAACTTCCAACCTAGCGTTAACACCACCTCGCATCTCGTCAATTAGAACTATGTCGTCAGCGAATAACATACACCACGACACCCTCCCTTGTATGTGTCGTGTCAGCACATCCAATGCTAGGGAAAACAAAAACGGGCTAAGGGCTGATCCCTGATGCAACCCTATCTCCACAGGGAAATGCTCTGAATCTCCTCTTGTAGTCTTCACCTGAGTCTTAGCCCCTTCGTACATGTCCTTAATCACCCTAGTGTATGCCACCGGGATTCCGCTGATCTCCAAACATCTCCATAACACCTCCTTCGGGACTTTGTCATAAGCCTTCTCTAGGTCAATGAACACCATGTGTAAGTCCTTTTTCCTCTCCCTATACTGCTCCACCATTAGTCTCACAAGGTGAATGGCTTCTGTAGTTGACCGTCCCGGCAAAAATCCGAACTGGTTCTTAGACATAGATACACATGTCCTCACTCTCTGCTCCACCACCCTCTCCCACACCTTCATAGTGTGACTCAGCAGCTTGATACCCCTATAGTTGTTGCAGTTCTCGATATCACCTTTGTTTTTGTACAACGGAATCATCAAACTCCACCTTCAATCGTCGGGCATCTTCTTTGTCTTGAAAATGACGTTAAACAAGCTAGTAAGCCACTCCAGGCCTACCCTACCCGCTACTTTCTAAAATTCTACCGGGATCTCATCAGGCTCAGTCGCCTTACCCCTGCTCATCTTCTGTATTGCCATATCAACCTCCTCACGTTTAATGCGCCTACAAAAACCAAAATCTCTCCGACTCTCTGAGCTCTCCAACTTACCTAGCACGATGCAATTATCCCCTTCCTCGTTTAAGAGTCTGTGGAAGTACTCCTGCCATCTACGCCTGATACACGCCTCTTCCACCAATACCTTACCATCTTCGTCTCTGATGCATCTCACTCGATCCAGGTCCCGAGCCTTCTTCTCCCTAATTTTGGCTAACTTGTACAACTTCCTATCCTCTCCTTTACCCCCAAAATCCTGATACAATCTTTCAAAAGCTGTAGTCTTAGCCGCCGTGACCGCGAGCTTCGCCTCTCTCCTTGCCTTCTTATAACACTCCCTATACGACCTCCGCTCTTCCTCGTCTGTGCTACCCATTAGCTTCAAATACGCCGCTTTCTTAGTTTTAACTTTACCTTGGACCTCCCCATTCCACCACCAATCCCCCTTGTGGCCACCCGAGTAACCCTTTGAGACCCCTAATACCTCCCTAGCTACCTCCCTAATGCAATTCGCGGTTGTGGTCCACATACTACTGGCGTCCCCACTATTTCTCCTGGCCCCCATGGCCAACAGCTTCTCCCCCGACTCCTGAGCCTTTCCCTTTGTCAAGGCTCCCCACTTGATCTTAGGTTGGCTGTACACCGCTCTCTTCTTCCTAGCTACCTTGACCTCCAAGTCCATCACCAAGAGCCTGTGTTGCCTTGACAAACACACTCGGGATAACCTTTCAATCCGTACAAAGGCTCTTATCACCTCTCCGGATGAGAAGAAAATCAATCTGGAGTCTTGGCCACACTACTCCGAAAAGTGACCAAGTGTTTCTCCCTCTTCTTAAAACCCGTGTTAGCTAGCACAAGTCAAAAGCTTTAGCAAACTCCAACAACGAAGTACCGCCCTCGTTCCTAACCCCAAAACCGAACCCACCATGCACCTCGTCACAACCCCTAGCCGTCTCCCCAACATACCCATTAAATTCACCCCCTATGAAAATCTTCTCGGACCGCGGGATACCACGCACAACCTCGTCCAACTCATCCCAGAAGCACCTTTTGACTTCCTCGCCTAGTCCCGCTTGAGGTGCGTAAGCACTAATCACGTTAAAAGTGAACCCATTAACCACTAACTTAATAAGCAGCAACCTATCATTCAGCCTCCTGGCATCCATCACTAACTCCCTTAGATCCGTATCAACTAAGATACCTACCCCGTTCTTGCCACCAACACCCCTCGAATACCAAAGCTTATACCCGTTAAAATCCCTAGCCTTCGTACCCCCCCCCCCCCCCCCCCCCCCCATCTAGTCTCCTGGACACGTGCTATATTGATCTTTTGCTTCTGTAGAATCTTCCCCAACTCTATCGACTTACCCGTCAGTGTCCCTACATTCCAGGATCCAACTCTCAACCTTGTGTAATCCCTACCCCCCTTGCCACCCTTGCTTCCAGCCCTCTGACCCACCCGAGGACACGACCTTACACTACCATCTCTCAGAATAGCCACTACACCAGCGAAAACACAGGGATTTAAACTAAGCCTTAACTACTACAAATGCAGATTAGCAAATAAATTGTAAAACAAGCACAACCTAAATATAAACTTAAATGTAATGTAACTTGGGCATGCAAAAGACACTAGTGATGCAACTAATAGCGGATAAATGCAAGCATGCCGAAGGAAATACAATAATCAAGGATGAAAGGCAGCCGACAGAATATTAACAAATAGCAAATTCCAAGCAAGAACGGTAGAACCTGGAGTAAACTGCAGCTGAAGTTTCATCTATTTGAAGTGGTTAAAATTGAAAACAATATGGTAATAATTCCCTAAGTTGGAGAAACTTTATTGCAGGGTGAGCCCTCTGAAATAGATCAGCTCTAAATCCATGAATTTCGCATCTTTCGAATTTGGTTTCATCATCCAAAGATTATTTTTTTAGTGTCAGAGTTGGGGTTTGATGAGATAATGTGTTGCTGGTCCTAGTCATTTTAGATGGAAATAGATTCCAATAACACATAGTGTCATCTTTTTCTACAGTTTTGTCTAAGACCATTACATGGTAAAACTAAAGTCACGTCAGTAAACTTTAGTAAAGTCACTGACACTTGAACTGTAAAGTACTGTGTTCCTTTTTATGCAATCCCTTTTAAACAAGTATCTTGCCTACAGAAACTGTTTCATTGTTTAGGAACTGTAAAGTACCATGCTTTGTTGGAAAGGATGTATTTTGATTTTTTGTTTTGTAAATATGGTTTCCAGCACAATCTTTGAGCTGATGCATATACTGTTACCTTTCTCAAAAAGAAAAAAAGGTACCCATGTCTTTGTTCATGAAATCTTAGAGGTGCTTAATAAGTTATCTTGCGATCAGAAAACTGTTTTATTGTTGAATAACTTTCGGAATTCCCCTTAACCGTCCTACTTTTTTTGTTTTTGGAAATTTATTTTTCCTATTTAAAATTGGAATCACTTGAGTCAGAAGGAAAGAATATAACCTGCTGTTTCTTAATGCAGATATATGATTTTGACCGTGATTACAAAGATGTTGGGGTTGCTAAATTCACAACAAAATATTTTGTTGTGAGAAACTGCTTACCAAATGCCAAGTCTGATATGCTTCTATCAGCATGGAATCCTCCTACTGAATGGGGAAAGTATGCAACAATTTCAGTTTATTTCCTGCCGTCTCTTGCTCCTTTTTACACATCTAAACTGTATAGTGTTTATGCTTCCATTTTATACGGGTTGGGGGCCATGGTGGAGTCCCATTTTTACTTCGTATCCATGTTTGCCCTTTAAAGTTTTGTATTGGTATTCCTCTTAACTGGCAATACAGATGATTATTTCTCTACATATCTTTGGCAACCAGAGGTGTTGGTACTTCTACTGGCTCCTCTAATGTACATCTACAAACTGCAAAAGTTGAATTTGATTGTGTTGGAGACAACCTTGCATCTGCGACCATTTCTGAGTACCTTGACACAGCTTGCTATACCAGACTCTCTTTCTCTGGTCCACTTAGCTAGCTCCTTTCCTTTTTAAAAGTGGCCTTCTGCACTTAAACCATCTTTTTAGTAAACTGCTATCTCTGCCATCTCAGACATAAAGTACATAAATACAAATATCATCTTTCTAAAAGTTAAAGCTTTTAGATGAGATAATTCACACAATTCAACATGGTATCTTACAATCTAGTCACAGAGGTCCTTGGCCAAGTCTTAACCCCATCCATCAACAGAAAATTTCCACGTGCATGGTCAGAAAAGAATCGAGCCCCCACGTTAGGGGACGTGTTACAAACTTAAAATAAAATAATCCCTGTCTAAGAGTCTAAGTTTTTAGATGAAACGGATCTCGCATTTTAACATCTGCTTTGTTATTGATTTCCTTCCTAATTATCATGTGATCTCATTCAAGCACTCAGTTCTGCATATTTAGGCAATTGGGTTTGGTCAAACTACACATGTTAATAATGTATGTCTCTGTAGACAATTTCCTAGTCACACACTCAAGACTACATACTTGAGTATTAGAACTTCACTTTGAAATGGTTTTCTATAAGGTACCCAATTGAAACTTATGAGTGATTGAAACATAGTATGTTGTAGTCCTAATCCAGTGAGTTAGGGGCATGGATAAGGCAATAAGAAAATGATCGAATCCGATGAAATCAATTTTTTGGAGAAGACCCATAAGAAGGTAGCCACTCATGGGACTGTACACCGCATGACCAGGGGAGAAAATGTGCTATGATGCAGCTTTACCTCTACCTCCATAGTTTACCAATTGATTCCTTTAGCATGATCACTGAAATTTTTGAATTGTCAGTTATTCACTTCTTAAATATTTACTTCAGTGACTAGTTCTGACCATATAATCTCACTTGTCATGGCTACAGAAAAGTGATGCTTCGAGTAGATGCTAAGCAGGGGGCTCCAAAAGATGGAAACTATCCTCTTGAACTATTCCAGGTAGTAATGCTTCTTTTGATAAGTACTTTGAACCTTTATGTTTTTTCTTCCTTTTGAGAAGGATAACTTGTCAGATTCGGGAACTTTACACTTCTGAGCACTGTGCTGGTCATTGCATTCTTCACACTGAATAACATGCCAAAAATATTTTTTGGTAGTTTAGTGGGAGATTAACCCTTTTCTCAAATTTTTGCCTTTTCTATTATCATACTTCATAACCTGTTTAAATTCCTCCGTTGCACAGGTGGAGATTTACCCCTTGAAGATACATTTGACTGAGACAATGTACAGAATGATGTGGGAGTACTTTTTCCCAGAAGAAGAGCAAGACTCCCAGCGCAGGCAGGTGTGTCTAATGTCCATTTATCAGAAATACACGCTAATAAGTTTTTCCTCAGAAAATAAACCATTTGACCAGATATTGTTGCTAAATGTTTTGTTGCTTAAAGGAAGTGTGGAAGTTTTCAACTACTGCTGGTTCGAGGCGTGCCAAGAAAGGCTCATCAATTCAAGAAGCACCAGTGTCAAGTAACCATCTAACAAAAGATCCTCAGGTCTGCGCCAAATCAAGCAACTCCGCGTTACCAGTTACATCTGCAAGTCAGTTTCCCTCTTCTGGCGATTCCTCCCAAGTGAGTCCCGTATCCTCCACTAACTGTTAGTTGCTTCTTAGCTAGATATGTGAAGGGCGGCTTTATATCCCTTTAGGCTAAAGTTTATCTTACCGATTGGCAAATACTCCAGCATTGATGCTTAATTTTCTTTTATCAAAATTCTCACATTTTTCTCTTATTAAACATGTGTTTATCTTGCCTGAATATTGCAGGTGTCAAAGTTGCAGAACTTAAAAGCTAATATTGTTTGTGGTTCAACCCCTGAGCTAAGACGAACATCATCCTTTGATAGAACATGGGAAGAAAATGTTGCTGAATCTGTTACTGATGAACTCATGCTGCAAATGCACTCCTCAAGTGTTACTTCTTCAACAAGTGAGCCCTTTGCCGGTATTGAGCAGCCAGATGAAGGTAACAGAAACAAATCCAAAGAATCAAAACTAATTAAGTCTGGCCGCTCCTCTCATGAAGAGAAAAAGGTGGGGAAGGCACAGGATGAGAAAAAATCTAGGCCTCGAAGAATGAGAGAGTTCCACAATATCAAGATTAGTCAGGTCAGTCCACTATGTGGGCTAATGACTTATTGTAGTTTCGTCGGTTGGTTTGTTTTCGAAACTAATACATGTTTAAATGTGCACAAACTAGGTTGAGTTACTTGTTACATATGAAGGATCAAGATTTGCTGTGAGTGATTTAAGATTGCTGATGGATACATTCCATCGTGTTGAATTTACTGGAACCTGGCGGAGGCTATTCTCAAGAGTTAAGAAACACATCATATGGGGAGTCCTAAAATCAGTAACAGGAATGCAGGTTAGTTCCTTTGAAATTATCTTTTTCCAATTCCCATTATCTGTAATCATTCAATATTTGACCACATTAAATATCTTTATCCGTTGCTGTATGATAATCGATAAGTATCTCCAGACTCATCGACTACCTCAAGAGGACTAACACTTCAGTGACCATGTCTTTTATACTAATGCAGGGCAAGAAGTTTAAAGATAAAGCACATAATCAAAGGGAAGCTGGTGCTGCTGGTGTCCCCGATATTGATCTTAATCTCAGTGATAGTGATGGTGGTTCAGCCGGAAAATCTGAGCAGAACCCTTTATCCTGGCCTAAGCGCCCTCCTGAGGGTGCAGGTGATGGTTTTGTCACCTCTATAAAAGGCCTTTTCAATTCTCAGCGCAGAAAGGCCAAGGCTTTCGTGCTTCGGACAATGAGGGGTGAAGCAGAAAATGAGATACCTGGTGACTGGAGTGAAAGTGAGGCAGAATTCTCTCCCTTTGCCAGACAACTAACCATAACAAAAGCCAAGAAGCTGATTAGACGGCATACGAAGAAGTTCCGTTCAAGAGGACCAAAAGGTTGGCAGAGCTTTTTCCATGTTGAATGATCTCTCTTTTATGGTCCTATTTGTTTTCCTCTTGGAAGAACTAATGTAGGATGCCATTCTGCCCTCTCTGTTGTGCTAAAGCCAGCAGAACCAGCATCAATAGCTTTCTACTAGTCCCAGCATTTTATGATGTCTATATTGCTTAGTCACAGTTGATATTTTAGTCCTTTGGTTTTGGGCCAGTTTGGGCTGACAGTGTGGTCGTTTTATTTTTAAGCTATGCTACAACGTATCAGTAATATTGGTTACTGACACAAGTCTTTCTTTCAAGGTTTATCTTCTCAACAAAGAGAATCACTTCCTTCATCGCCAAGAGAGACCACCCCATTTGAAAGTGATTCATCAAGTGAATCTTCTCCTTATGAGGATTTCCACGAGTAGCTGAACTTGAAGACATTGAAAGCACGTAGTTTATGGGATCCAAAGTGGGTTGGAGCAATCCTCGGTTATATGCAACATTCTGCTATTATAGCAATTCCAATTTATTAGGATTTGCTGAGATCCTTATCTCCTGCTTAGACAGTATGAGACGCCTACATGTTGTTCCAAAATAAGAACAGGCAAGAATTGCGAGAATATGCAGAAGTCTACAATTATTAACATTTCAATGCCTTCTTAGAGCTCTGGATTCATCCTGGAAATAGAGCAAAGGTGAGTCCCTTTAGTTATAGTCATTCTTTTCTTCTTTAACCTTGTATGTATTTATAGATTATTATAGCACCCAACACAAACGACATTAGGACTCGTAAGAGTCCATAATTTTTGTAATCAATAGTTGCTACTACATGTACAGTAGACACAGAATAGAGTTAGAATATGTGTTCCCTGGAAAAAAATTTCTGCATTGTAATAGTGGAAATAGAATGAAAATGAAATTCCAACTCTTCAGCCTCATCATCCGAGCAAAGAAATAGTGTTTGATTCCTACTCTGCTTGCTTTGCTTGCATTATTAACAGACTTCTGTGTGCTGATTCAAGTTCTTCATTTGAAAGGTTTCCCTCTTTCACGAGTCAAAAGAAAATAACACTAATACAAGCTATCAGTCATTATTTAAACTAAAACGTATGAAACACCACTTTGATGTTAGAGAGAATTAAATCATACCTTGTGGTTACAGCTTCTAAGAAACATTAACTATGGACATGGCAGAAGCTATTTTTTCTTCTTTTTTTGATATGTGAAATGATCATATAAATGAGTTACTTTATTGATGTGATGTTGCCATGTTTCCCCATTTTGATTTTGTTCGTTACTATCTTAATTGCTCAATGAGGAGCTTATCAATTGTCATTTTGAACTGTCAAGTTGAAATATACCATCGTATTCAGGAAGAAGGAAAACGGAAGTGCCTGTTACGTCCCACCACCTGCTTCTGTTTCGTCTAGGACACAAATTCTGGTCTATACTTTGTCTTCATAATCATTTCCTTTATCTGCTAACAATCTACCTCTGGATACTTTTCTTTTTCTTTGGAGTATAAATTACAGTTTTGATAAAAACCAATATTTGGTTGCTTTCTAGTTCTGCGGGCTGATATTCTTCTATTATTAAGTTTCTAAGTTTGGCCTGACGTGAACAATCCCGCTTCACTTGGGTTCTTTGTTCTGAGAGATTGTATAGTTATTCGTTGCCAACGAATTACCTTTTTCCAATCATAAGCCCGTCAGCTGTCTATTTGATAATACTTTTTGATTATGGCTGCTTAAATCGGCCGTTCAATTGAACTTTTTGCGTTTCTTAGACCTGGTACGATATAAAACAAACTAAAATCTAACGACAGGTTCAAAAAATGCCTAGCCTATTCTGCAGAATAATAGTCTAGCATTTAGTAGATTAATGGTCGTTTACTTAAATTTGCCGGTAACTGCACGCATGAGTCACAGATTCTATATGGTATAAATTGTCCATGTCTTAAAAAGGTTATGAAAATGCATTACTCAAAGCCGAGTAAGAAAAAAATTTGGTGTCAAAGCTTATAAAGTATAGAAAATGCTGTATATATACTCAGCATACATAGAAAGAGCCCTTCATTGATCCGGTAACGAGTTATCTCGGACATTCGACCTCTAAGAACTGCTGCTCAAGATGCACTACCTTCTTTTCTTTTTTTTTTTTCAAAAAAATCAATATCCTTCCACATGGATCTTTATAAAGGCTTACATAGTCAGTTAGTCAACTATTAGTCTTAGGGGCATTTTTTGAGCCACAATATAATGTTAAGGACATTTGTGATCATATATGTGGAAGAAGGGTATTTTTAAGCCAAATTCAATAGGATTGGGGCATTTTTGGCCCTTTTACGATCATTTTATTTATCTTACTGCTTGTTCTAGTCTCCCATTAGAAAGTGGCCTTTCAATGTTTAAATCATCCAAACACAATTCACCGAGAGGTTTTTCACCCATGCATTTTTCCAGAGAGTTTTAAGTTCTATGCACGGTGTAAATAATACTTACATGATCAAATCACTTCCACACTAAAGTAACATGGCTTCACTTTCTCGTTATCCTTCTATCCCTCGAAATTCTATTACAAAAACTCCTTATCTCATCCTTGGTACCATAACCACGATTTCAAGTCATTGAGGAATAAAAAAAAACAATACCATGTCATAGTTGATTGCTCCTTTAATACTGTCATTTGACGATTTTTGAATCAACTACAATTTTGACCACAAAATTTTAACACTGATATTTTAGAACGCAAGCGAATAACAACTTGTAGTATATTGTAGTAATATTTTTTCCCCCACCCATCTCTGCCTCAGTCAAAGCTGATATGCTGCTATCCATGTTGCTCAGAAATGCAAGGAGCTTGGGCTCAATTGCACTTAACATGAAGCTTCAACACAGTAGAAACAAGACCAAAATATCTAAACCCTATGTAGGGACGGTTTCCAGATTTTTTTTTATCAGTAGAACGTGGACACTACCATACCTCGCTGTTGCTTTGTGACAACGGCTACATATTTCGTGCGCACGTATAAATTTTAGCTAAAAAGACGTACAACCTTTCTTATAACAGGAAAAATAAAAAGAAGCTTTCAAGCAATTATGGGAGTAACTGAGGGTCAGCTGCTTCATAATCAGGTAAATTGGATGAAAAGTAAAATGAAAAATAAAAAGAGAATCTTAAGTATACATATGTTACAATTTAAAAAATAAAAAAGAAAGAAGAGAGAATCTAAAGTTCAGTTTTAACTTCTTATTTCTTTTCTATCTGCGAGAAGAGGGGCATAACCAATTTTTAAAACCAAGTCTTTATCACCGGCAGGGGCGGCAAAAATAATTAAAAGAAAACAGTTAACCACTCATATTATACACTGAAAAATGGGTTGGATAATGAATTTTAAAAAAACGGGTCAAATATGGATAAAAATCATATTATCCATTTAGAAAATGGGTAACCAATGAGTCTAACTTTTACATTTGTAAAACCTCAACTTGGGAGTTCCTCAAGTTAGGGAGACTAAGAATTCTCCCAAAAGTGATCATATGCAAGTAAGTCATGGATAATATGGTTAACTCGTTTTTTATCCGTATTAAATATGGGTCGGGTCAGATAATTTATCCGTTTTTTCATTACCCGTTTTCGCCCTGAACCATATTCGATCTGATCCGCCCGTTTGCCACTCCTAATCACCAGCAAAACAAGATGATCATCGAGTGATCTGGGTACGATGCAGCTCAGCCAGAAAACACAGTTATATTCCACCTATATGAACAAGGAATGTTCCGATTCTTTAGATAATCAAGTCTGGATGAAGTAGTAGTAGTCTCTCAGTCCTTACAGGTGGTCTGAAGCAAGTATAACTCGTTATTGAATCCCAGAAGTACCAATTAAAACCATGCACCAAAGAAAGGATTTTGAAAGAAACATGAGATCATCAACATTAGCAAAGCTGTTAAACTATACTGTACACAGAGTGAAACTATATATACAACGAAGGTGTAGAATTCCGACTGGCTCATGATGTACAGGAAGCAATTAATCACACTAGTATGAATTGGCTAGGCACCAATAGTATTACTTACTCATTTACAGGCATCAACACTTACACTTGCATCCATTCCAAATTAACAGGGTTAGTTTGAAATGGTAAAAGCGTCTGGAAAAGTAGATGTCAATGCAATCGGGGTATGTTACAACAATAATTACGGGCTGTCAACCTGTGCAAGGTTTCAAATATTAGCAAGGAGAACTACTTTATTTCGGCTAATGGTGTCTTAAAGAATCAAAACTTACTAGTCAAAATTTGTAGGAATGTCAATTTCAGTTTTGGATGCATTTCCAATATCAACTAGAGTTTCCTGCAGATCCAAAATTTCAGTGACAAAATGCATTCTAATCATTTCGACTAAAAAGATTAAAAAAATCTATCATGAATAATATTACAGAAAACAGTGATGATAAAACTGTGAATAACTCTCAAACTACCTGCTCAACGAGATTACTAGAAGCACTAATGATACCCACAGGTATCTCATTTGCAAGATTGCTCCCAGCGCCGAACAGATTCTGAAGCAAAAACGCAAAAATACTGTAAGGTAAAAACATTTAACTAAAAATAGAGTTGCCTATTGCCATTCAAAGTATTCATGTTGAGATCCTCATCCAGTGTGAAGACAGTAACATACTCCCATGTGACACCCAAATGGTAGAGCATCACTGCAACAAAATCATTAAATAGACACCATCTGGTTAGCACCCAGATAATTGGTTAAGTTGAAATTTAAGCCATATGATGACAGCTTCAAATCAGTTGGACAAAAGAAAATCAGTTGGACAATTGGTGAAAGCATACTATAAAAATAACACTGCTACAGTGTCCTGTTTTTATTGACAAATTGGGTCAGTGGAATTAGAACAAAACAAACTTATTAAATTTTTGTTACTGAAACTCATAAAGTGATTTCGTTGTTCTTTCTCGTTCAACCTTTCTTTTATCATTATATTTCAGTGTAATTCCAATCTGAATTTAATGTGTACTACGATACAACCTATGAGGAAATATTTCAATCGTTGCTATTAAAAAGTGCGTACCAGAATATAGCATATGAGAAAATATTTAACATCGTACACACAATTGAACAAAATCAAAATATACCTTTTCTACATCAGCACACTGATCAAGAGATCCTTCAGCAAATGCCTTCATGGGATTGTCAGGAGTTCCCTACATGCAGCATAAAATGCCTGAGGGAGTATTTTGTAATAAAGTGCTTCCATATGTGTTCATCCTAGCAACTGGAGAAGTTTTGACCTTCTAAATTGGACGTGTGACATCCATGGATGTCTCCCGCATGTAAAAAACAAAACTTCAATTTTCTAATGTATCAGGAACACTAAGGTGGATGAATGAGTTAACACAGCCAAATAACAGTATACAAGATATAGCATATAGGAATATAGTTCTTCACACCACTAACAAATTTTTCATTCTTGCTGATGAAACATACCAGTTCTTTTGGTTCAACAGATATTTTCCTCGCTCCCTTGCTTAAATCTCTCAGTGTTCCCTATACATCCAACAATATGGGGTTATTTAGAGCTTGATATAATTTTAGATCCAATAAAATAGAATGTACAAATCTTGAATAAATAAATAAAAAGTACAAATCAGCTGATTTGATTAGGCGAAAACAAATCGATTTGATGCTTGGTGCAATTTTTGAAGTATTGACCCAGAATGTAGGTGAAAATAGCAGTTCATTTGAACTTCCCACTACCAAAAGAAATGAGAAGAAAATCATCAACTGCAGTACCTAGAAGAGATGGGAGGGAGAGAGAGAGATGGCAAATGTTGTGTTGTGCGAAGAACCAAAAGATCAGGAAACTTCATGAAGAAAAAGAAAAGATTGACTTGCATACCTTGTTTGCCCACTTTAGTCCACATGCATTGCAGAGTGTCCTTGGTCCATCTGGCCCACGGCGCATTGCTGGCGTACAATTTTCACTCACACCACAATGGTGACACATTCCAGGACTAATAATTCAGAAAGAATCAAGCAGGAAAAAAGATTTGACACTTTTGCGGTCAGAGCAGAAGCAGATCAGTTAGTAGAGGCTGAAGCAATAAAAGTTGTAAAAAGATGTAAACTCACATAGTTTCAGAATGCTGAGTGCCATCTCCTTCAAGGCTACTCTTGGCTGAGTCGCAGCTAGAAGATCCAGAACTTGCTTTCAAAGATGCAAATTGACCATTCTTCCGATGCATCCTAATATACATCGCCAGGTAAGTTATACTTAACCCTCGACATTTATACCAGAAATTGCTTCTTGTTAAGACAGAAATCAGACTCTAGTTTTCAAGTAAACAGACACTTTCAGGGACAAATTCTTTTAAGCTCTACTTTTCCAAAGCAAATCGACCAAAATCCATGTTTCCTATCATAAAGACATGCTACAAGTTCAGATCAAAATTATTGTCCTTTTCATTTTCAGATTGGATGAATACTACAGCTTCCAATATATGCAAAATCTTTGCATGAGAAACCAACGACACAGACAGGACCCTAATCCAAAACTTAAGAGAAGAGACGAGCATTTGGCTGATTGCATATCAACCTAAGAACGGATCTTGTAAATACACTATTACTATATGAATTCTATCACAGAAGTAGTCTAGAAAACCAAAGATGAAGAAGATTTGAGGACAAACGGACATCATGTTAAATTGGAAAAACAGCATCTGTAATGACATTGATACCATGTTACTAACACCTGGACATGAAAGAGTGTTTAAAAAGAATATCAAAAGAAAGCGTGCAAACAGCAATTCCCGTTCTTTATGATTGACAAACCAATATCATCTTTTATTCATTATTTTTATTATTAACAATTTCACATCATCAAATATCATTGCCAGGAAGGGGAGCCATGGAGCAACGGTCAAGTTGTTTCAGTGTAACCTTTAGCTTACGGGTTCGAGCCGTGGATGCTTGCATCAGGGTAGGTTGTATACATCACACCCCCATAGGGGGCAACCCTTCCCCGGACCCTGCGTGAATGCGGGATGCTTTATGCACCGAACTGCCCTTTTAAATATCATTGCTAGGTTAAAATCTCAAAGAAAACCAAAATAGTAACAAGGCATATTATTTTACCTTTGAGCAACCTCCTTCCTGACACTATATCTAATTTTCTTGTCAAAACATCTCTCCTTTCGCTTCTCTCGGAATCTAACCAAGGAGGCAAATCTTCTTGAAAGATTAACTTGCTTTGGAAAATCCTCAACCTAAAACATTATATTGTCATCCAAGAGTATCGCCGAACTATAGTGCAAAAAAGTGTTAGTTTAGAGTACCGTGTTGTCGAAAGGAACTTCAACAGTGGGCACGGCATTAGGAATGTCACATTCCCCCAATAGAAAGAGCACTGCTTGCACCTGTTTTCACCAAATAAGCCAGAGTCATTTTCCAGATCTTTGCCAGTCGCAATGCAACATCTACACATGATTGACAACAGCTGTATCAACTCTGTCCAAATACAGGAAAAGAACCATGATTTACATGACACAGACAGCTGAAGCAAAACACCATACACATGCAATATGGAGACACCATTATTATTTCAGTAAACATGCCTTCTGGATGAGAAGCACCATTTACGAAAAATGAAACTCCACGATTTCTTGGCTATTTCTGATTCTTTTCATCTGAGGAGCTGAGTAGAGTCATATCGCAGGAAGCAGCAGTTTATGAATTTATATAGCAGGAAAGAAGGTGCAATGACATAAAATTTTCAAACTATATTCTCAAGAAATATTTAGAGTAATATCTTAGTAAATGGGTGCAGTAGAAGGATATTCTCAGTCAAGTTACTACATCCAAACTTATCCTAGGATGTAGAGTTAGCTAGACACCATTTCTATGAAGTGTCTCATTGCTTATTTGGAGTTGCAAAGGGACAGGGACCAAAAGGAGGATGGAAAACTTAAAGAATCACACAATTCACTAGAAATATGATCTGAATACCTTAAAGAAATAACCTACTGCTTACAAGACAAAAATGACTTTTCTTTGGCCACTTTTAAGAGATATATTGAACAAGAGTAACTGTTGAAGCAGAGAATCAGAACTGAAAGAGGGAAGATAACCAAGTAACAATGAATGCAGACGCCTCATAAAGAAGCCCTTCTCTTTGGATGCTTTGCATGTCCCTAAAATTTTAGAAAACTACAGTAGAAATTTCAAGACAAAATGTTTCTTAAAAGGGAATAAGACATAAAGATGTCCTGAAGGGGATGATTTGAGGTTAAGGCATACAAGATCCCAGGTAGGGGTCCTAGCCACAACAGTTAGTGTAAGCCCGCCCATCTGCTCTATTACTCACAAGCAAAGGTTGTCCTCGTGGGCTGTAGTATGCTGCTCTATGGGTTAGTAAAGGTACGTGCAAACTAGCCAGATACCACAAGTCCACAATCTTCCAAAAATAATAAATAAGACTTAACAATTTTGTCCAAAATATATGAAGTTCCAATCGTATCAGTAGCTAAGAGTAGGCGCAGAATTCCTACATTTGCACACGACAAATCACTTGTTTAAAGCATTGATCTGAAGCACTGAATCTATGATTTGATGGAAACTTCCAAAAAGAGAAAATAGAAAAAGAAAGTAAATTTCTTTCTTAAAGATAGAAACTACGGTACCTTCTCAGGAGTGACAGCAGGGAAAACATACACTTCACCTTCAAAAGCAAGAGTAAGCTCACTACTTCTAGAAACTTCCACAACTCCACCACCTCCTCCATATTGATGGTGATTTAAAACCTTCGTTCGTATTTCCTCCGCCTCATCCATAGTTTCTTCACCTCCATCATCCTCATACGCGCCGTCGTCATCCTCCTCCTCCATCTGTATCGACTGTAACGGCGCGTGATCTTCGTATGGACGCGCCTGAAGTGGCCGTGGATTCGCCGCCATCATGATACTCTCTCTCTCTATAAATATAGATATATCTATATATACACCATGAAATTGAAAACCTAATCCTTCAAAAATCACGCTAGTTTCATTATTAAAAAATCACTTTTTCACAAACAAGAAAAAAAATCTCCGAATTATCTTCGTTTATAAGAAAATATGCATTCTTCAGTTGATTTTCGTTCGAATTTCATGAACAAAATTCAGTAACAGAGAGCAAAATGATGGTGATAATGACGAAGAGGAAGAGGAAGAAAGTGCGAAGGAGACGATGGTCGTTTTAACAAAAAGCATCCTAAAATGGAAAATATTACAGCTTCTGCCATTAGTGTTTCCTTAAAGAGACTTTATTTGGCATTTTTCCCACTTTGGTTATTGATTAAGAGCCCGTTTGGAAATAACAATTTTTTTCTTTTTTTCCAAAAATTTTCGCCTTTTTCCAAATATCAATTTTGGATATTTAAAATCCTAAAAAATTTTAAAACAAAATTTCAAAAACAACTCAAAATGATATGTATGTCCAAATAAAAAAACTTTTCACCTTTTTTTGGAATTTTAGGATTCTTAAGCCCAAACGCCCACTGAATTAGCTGTGATCCAGTACAGCAGGGTGTAACTAAATTCCACATTAAGTTGATTGTTAGCCGTCCGTTTTTTGGCTAAAAGTAAATTTAGTGGCTGTGATGCAGTAGAGCTGTAGGAGAGTGTGTAGCTGATTAAACTTGTAGTGGGGTAATATATTATAGGATTATCCGGAGAAGATCTTGGATTAGATTTGGAGCATAAGTTATACTATTGCATTGAATTAGGTACGTAGAGTTGTCTGGTCTCATGATTTGTTTTTGAAATTATAATATTCTACGTTATCCAAGTCTATGATAATTTATTATTTTACATGTTAAAGATGCGAATCTTAGTTTAGTTTTGTCTTTAAAAATTTTCTTTTCTCTTTTCTTTTAGATGATGACAAAGGAACTGAAAACTGCGGGTAGCCACTCCCTTCTCAGAGAATCGTACGTGAGACTTCCGCCTCATACGGCTCCGTCCCGAGCTTCCGTCGTCGGCCTTGGTATTAAACCACTATCTATGCATGTATTTTCAGCCTGGACTGGCAAGGAACCTTGGCTTTAGCTCTCGTCACCTCACTCAATCTTACCGCGGAAACTCGAGTCGAGGCGCTGCAAGCGAGCAAAGATTAATTTGATCAAGAGTGTTTGAATTGCAATATCACGCATATAAGAGGATTAAGCATATTATAAAGTAATATAGTGATGAGTTAGTGGCAATTTATGGTCATATATGCCTGTGTGGGTGAATTGGCTCGTGGTAAAAAGTAGAAAACAAATAAAAATAGAAAGCGTAATCTTTGATGGTATTTGAACTCTTAGAAGTTATAATATTAAAAAGATTTGTTTAATTTCTTGGTAATTAGCAGAGGGAAAGGATGATCTCGACTCATTTCATTTATTCAGTGCTGGTGGTGAGGCGCGATACACAACAAACAAAGGGAAAAACTTGATTTGCTTGTTGTAGCCTTGTTTTAGTTTATTAGGCCAAAAATTTGTTGTTGCCAAACATACATAGAAATATACGCGAACGACAAGTAATATAGGATTGTAAATCTAGATATTATACTCACAGGAACGTGTGATTAACTATCAACTAAATTAAATTAAGACAATTAATCTATTCAAGCGATTTTCTAAAGATTATTAACTACAACTAATCTAGAGTAGCAAACTAAGAGATTAAAAGAAACAATTTGGCGAATATTCGAGACGAATTCAATGAGAAGCAATATTCTAGAGTTATGGGTTAGCTAACAATCCCGTTGAATTTTTCACTTAAATCGTCTAATTAATTTATTTAATATTGCTCGTAGCCTTCTTCCAAAGTACTACTCGCCTATTCAAGCTAATCTAACGCCTATATTCCTACGGAATTAGGATTAACAAAAACACATTAATAAATCTCGTATAATAATCAAGAAACACGATTAGGTATATTCCTATCCTAACTGCAAATCTGTTTCTGATACTCGAGTTCAAAATCTTGTTTTACTCAATCTTATATGCAATCAAATTCTCTCTACTGAGTTCAATCCTAGATTCTTAGATAGTATTTAATTGATGATCAAACAATCAAATAATTAAGCGCAAGATTGAATAAATAAACTAATATAATAAATAATAATAAAAAAAAGAACAATTCAAGCTTCAAACCACAACATTCATGTAGCACCCCACAACTCTAGAACAAATAAACCTTGAATTAAAGGAAGACAAGAGAAGAAAAACTAGTTAAAAGCCTCCTCTAAAGCGTTGTTTATGTTCTCCCCTCTAAAGTGGCGTGTTCTCCTTCCAAAAATATGTTAGATCCCCTCCAAAATAGGTTTAGGACCTCTTTTATATGGGTTGGGATCGTATAGGATCGAAATAACCTTGTTCCGGACGAAATAGAAAAAATCCCGCAATACAGGGTCCAGGTCAGCGCCACCCGCTGGAGTTAGCGCTAAAACTAGTAACGTTTTTCTTGCTCCAACTCTTTAAATTGCATTTTCCTTTCTTTGTCTAACACTGGGGGACAAGCACCAAAGGGTGTTCCCCCTTTGTCTCCTTCCAATTTAATTATTTTATTTTGCTTTCTCTTTCTTCCGTATTTTATCAGTTTTTTCTCCAAATCTTTTCATCTTCATTAGCTTTATTCCTACATAGTTAAAATAAAATATTAAGGATAAACCAATATAATTAATACTCAAAAATGATTAAAAGTACTAGAATGTGAGGCAACAACGGTTAAATATATATATTTTTGGCCGAATATCAACACCCCACACCTAGACTCTTGCTCGTCCTTGAGTACACAATTAAACGGCTCTTAATAAATCAAGCCTAGAAACGCCACCACTTCGGTTGATACTAAAAATTAGGCCCTATAGCAACTCAAACCATCAGATATACACTTCCTGGTCATCGTACAAGATATACAAGTCACAAACAAACAACAAACTTCTAACCTCCTAACCTCAGAGAAGGACTCTAACTCACCAAATTTAAGATCGCTCACCTATTGTCAAATAAAGCTAATAATATCATCTATCTATCATGAAACAAGTGCTCTCACAAGAATAAATAGTCCATACACTCAAATCAAAGAATGAATATGATTTGAGGACTTAGCATCAAAGAACAACTCTCGCACTTACAAATGAATTCACATGTATGCGAAGAGAAACATAGGTTTTCCCATTATGTACATCTCTACTAATTTAGTATGCTAGAATATAATCAAATAGGACTTTAACGGGTTGTATTTTTGGCTAAAGGATGAGTAGGAAAACTATATAATAGTGACTTACACTTCCCTAAGCACTTTGCACTTTTAGACTTCATCACCCAATTTTTTCATCTCTTAATTTTATTTTTCAGCCCTCTCCACCAATTGTTTCACATGTATTTCCCTCATACCAAGAACGTTTTATTTTTTTCACAACAATTTTTCATTCTCTTTTTTTTCACATTCTTTTCAAGAGGGCTTTTTTATCACTTTTCAGCTATCAGTGGTCCCCATTTTTTACTTAATCTTCCCTTTCTTCAAATTTATCAATTAATATCACAAACTAAGCAACAATGCTCAAGGAAGCATGGTGCAAAAATCAGAGATTCAACAAAAAAATCGAGGCAAAATAGGCTTCCAAACGAAAGGCTATAGGCTCAAAGGGCTAACTAGTGGTACAATATCTGAAAAGGCTAAAATTTACAATACATATCAAAGAAAACCTATTATCATCTTCTAATGCAACATAACATATAGTGCACGTTCTAGACTAAGATTCAAAACATGGAATATATGTAAGAAATCATCACCCTACATGACACAAGTATCAATCAAGATGGATCAATTCTACTCTAAGACAGTCAGCATCATAGGGAACAACCAAATAAGAATAAGCTATATATAGAGTCACAATCCTGAGCCTAGGTGTCAGAAAGTCTGCTATTTTATTCATTACTCAACCACTCAGAGGAAAATACTACTCAAGCTTAGGTCTAAATGTGCTAATATCAAATAATTCACAAAAGGTTTTCTTCTCCCTTTTTTTCTACTCCTAAAATAAAGAAGAAGAAAAAAAAATCTAATCTTAAAACATAAAAATAAAATTTACTCGGTTCAAATTATATCCCTTGAAAAAGAACTGATGCAAAAAGAAGAATCAAAGGGGATTATTACCTAACTAAAACTAACTAGAAAAAAAAATTATTTTTAGATTTTTTTTCATTGGACCTTAATCCCTCAAGAAAGCTGTCCACAAAATCCATCGTCGGGAAAAGTCCAAATTTTCTTCTTCTTTTCTTCCATTTTTGTTTTTTTCATTTTTAATTTTTTCTTCAAAAATCACTACACTAAGAAAGAATATTACAACGAAGCTAGGGTAGCACGGAAAATTATTCAGACAATCTCCTCACCCCACACTCAAAATAGTGCAATGTCCTATACGCATACAATAAATAACAATAAGGTAAAAGAGACTCTCTAGTAGGCCAAAGGCCGAAATATTAGCAGCTCAGTGATACTCAGACTTCTCCCAAGTATGATCTTTTGTGCGGGTACCTCACACTCAATTTTAATCATCTGCTCGCTTTTGCACTCACATATTGGCTTTGACTCCATGCTCCTACTCCCAAAATACAAAAATAATATTACAAAAAATAACACAATAAAAAAATAAATAAAATTGAAAAGAATAAAATTGGGTTGCCTCCCAACAAGCGCTTGATTTAACGTCGTGGCACGACACTGTCACTTTCACCACTTTTTCCTCCACCTTGAGGATATGAATTGCATCCCTAATTTTGCATCAATTTTTATGTCACGATCCTGGGGCGGTGGTGTAACAATAAAGGAACCAAGCAATAGATGTCGCATCTTGCACTTCTTGGCCTTTAAGTGAGGTATGCCATTTTGTCTCCTTGATATCACTAATTTCAGAATATATGCACTTTGTTCACCATATATTGACTCCTCCATAGGCTCGAGTGAACCAATTATCGCGTCACCAACCAAGCACAATGTTAAAAATTGGTTAGAATGAGATCCAATGCGCTCCAACTCTTGAATCGCTTCACTTTTGACATCCTCACTTTTACACATTTCGTCAACCTTGCATCATCAAAAAAGTTTTGGTCGAATAGTCGGAATTCTTATTTTTGCTCCACAAGCCGGCCCGTATCCACAACAATTGGTGATAGGGCATCAGACGCCTCAACCTATTTATTCAATTTAGCCTGCATGTCATGAATATCTAAGTCAAATTGGTATATCTCTTGCCTGAGCTCAGTTCTTCCTTCTATCAATTATTTTTTCATATTTGAAAGATCATCGCGAAGAAATTCATGAGATTTTATCAGTTGAGCTTGTTCCTCTAGCCAAGATTGGCTCATTATATTTGCTTCTTCAAAATTATCTTCTGGTGGGAACTCGCTCTCTTTAGTCACTCTGTCCGCCTCGGCCTTCATTCTCTTGATTGCTGCACTAATTCTTTATATAGCCTTTTGATTTTCATGTTGTTGCTCGGCTACATGCCTCATCATGTCCATAATACGGGAAACACACTCTACATCCTCCACTTCATTGCTCCTATCAAACTCATAAACATTATTAGAAATATCATAATAAGGGCAGAGAAGGGTAAAAAAAATTAGGACAACCATCCCAATGGCCATCTTGACAACCACACACATTACAAAAATTTCACTCATAAGATTGAGATTCACAATTTTGCCACAAGTTTGGTCCTCCACAATATGAACAAGGATCACCAAAATAAGAATAACCAAAGTTCGACCAATTCTCATTCCAAGATGCCATGTCAACAAGATAGTAAAATATTAAACTTAGCTAAAATTTTAAAAATTTGAATAGACAAAAAGTAAAAATATAATCTAGGAAAACGGCTAATTTCTTAAGTCTCCGTGAACGGTGCCAAAAATTTGTTGCTCCCAAACGCACACGCAAGTATACGTGGTCGACAAGTAATATAGGATTGTAAGTCCAGATATCGTACCCCAGGGACTTGTGATTAACTATCAATCAAATTAAACTAAGACAACTAATCTATTCAAGAGATTTTTTAAAGATTACTAACGACAACTAATCTAGAGTAGTAAACTAAGAGATTAAAGGAAATATTTTGGCGAATATTAGAGACGAATTCCATGAGAGGAAATCTTCTAGAGTATGGCTTAGCTAACAATCCCATTGAGTTTTCCACTTAAATCATCTAATTAATTTATCTGATTTATTGATTGACATAGTTAATGTCACGACCCAAAATCCCTAAGGTCGTGATGGCGCCGGACATCAATGTCACGCAAGCCAAATCATTAATTAATTGAATAAATTTTCCAGTTTTAACATTTATGAAAACATTTCCTTTTCCCTTAATTACAAATTAATCAAATAAAAGTCTGTTAATTAAAATAATGGTTTAAAGATTTCATTTAAGCAATTATATCTCAACACATAACCCAGAACCCAATGTCACAAGTACATGAGCAACTTTTAAGAATTTATACAATCATTACAAAGCCTGTCCGAAATACAACTGGACAAGGAAATTTAAAATGAAATAAATACAGTACGAAGGAGACTCTGTCAGCTGCGGATCGCCTCCGGATGATGCAGCTTGCCTAAGTCTCTGAATCCTCCACATTGCTATGAAAGTACCTATGCAATAAAATGCACAGCAAGTGTAGCATGAGTACAAGAACAATGTGTACTCAGTAAGTTATCCACCTAACCCTAGAGAGGTAGTGACGAGAAGTCAAATTAGACGCTTACTAATGGTCAATTTAGAAGAGTTAAGTATGACACTAAGCATGATTTATCATAGGCAAATCGAGATTTAAATATTGTTCAACTCCATACACGTTTAACACTTTATATCTTCGTCATATTAACAATTAATCAACATGGTGATTTAATCAAATAATAATACATCGACGGGAAGGGACAACTTCTTCTAACACTCTTTTTAATAACATTAAACCTCTGTCATTTCACTTGATAATTTAATATTTCAGGCTAGTAATTAGGCGAAAATCATAGCAACTACGCAACAAATATCATGCGCAAGCAATGCCGAGGGTCGAACGGCGCGAACCAACAATAATAAACTGTGCACCGCCGAAGGGTCGATCGGCTCGAACCATACATGCATCTATTTTCCCCGCTCACGAATTGATCATGCGACAGCGGTCAACATAAAATAATAAGTCTAGCCTGCTCGCGAATCATACCTGCGCCTCAAGTGCTCATATGTACACATATTCACATAATACATCCTTATTTTTATCAAGAAGCGGTTTTTCTCAGGAAATTGGTAAAAATCCTTTTTAAAAGAACATGAAATTTAGTTTTGAAATCATTTGTTTTTGAAAACTCATTTGTCAAGTTTAATGATATTCCACGATACAACCCAGTCCAGTCACACCAATATCCACAGAGAGATCAATTCTCTTTTTAGAAGATTAACAAATGAACTCTAGTTTTCTTTTAGATATTCAATTACGTTTTCGATTATATTAGCAGTTTAATATTACAGGCAGGATTATAGGTACCACACGTAAGGTATGCTAGTGGGTCCTAGACTACCCGGACGTGGCATAATAGTAGCTACGCACGGACTACCGTCACCTCGTGTGTACGTAGCCCCCGAAGATAATAGCATGTACTGAATTAATTCACCTAAGGGGACGATTCCCTTTCGCAAAGTTAGAAAGGAGACTTACCTCGCTCCGAAATTCCAATATCGGCTTCCAAGCCCCTCTGATGACTCCAGCGGACACACAACGCTCCGAAACTACCACATAATGGCAAAGCAATGAAAATTCATCCTAATACTCACAACAAATTCAGATTATATACTTTCCCAACCCCGCTATGAGAAATGACCAAAATGCCCTCGGGCCCACGTGCCCGGAAATCCAAAATTCTTGAATATACATGCGACCCATAGCTCTACTAGTTCAGCCATGCAATTTACTTTACATTCCATACTCAAATTCGTGGCTAAATTCAAAATTTACATTTTCTTGTTTTCTTTAAAAATTTCCCAAATTCTTACCAATTTCCATGCTTAATCCATGCATAAAATCTTGTATTTATCTAACAAACGGAAGGAATTTACTTACCTTGATGGCTGACAAAAATCTCCCTTGAAGATGCTCTCCAAAATCTCCCAAGACAATTGAAAAATGGATGAGAATGACAAAAACCCGTCTTTAAAACATTCTGCCCAGGCCTCCCTTCGCACTTGCGGTCCATAGCCGCTCCTGCGGCTCCGCACCTGCGGAAATTCCATCGCAGGTGTGTCTCTGACTCAACCCAGCATTTCTCGCTTCTGCGGTCCATTCTTCGCACCTACGCTTCCTCAGGTGCGACCCATCTTCCGCACCTGCAGCCAACTCAGCTCCAGCCCAGAACTCTCACCTGCCGTGCCCTTAGTCGTACCTACGATCAAAGCCTCGCAGGTGCGGTTTCACAAGATGATAGCAGTCTTCAACCTTATTCAACTTCAAACATTGATCCGTTAATCAACCGGAATCTACCCGAGGCCCCCGGGACCCTGTCAAATTATACCAGCCTGTTCCAAAACATAACGCGGACTTGCTCGAGGCCTCAAATCACATCAAACAACATCGAAACCTCAAATCACAAGTCATATTCAACATTACAAACCTGTTCCAAATTCCGGAATCGCATTCCGACTTCGATATCAAAACTTCCACTTCCAGTCGAATTTCTCAAAAACCATCAAATTTCAGTCTTTAGCCAAATGGCTCCAAAATGACCTATGGACATCGAAATTCACTTCCAATCGCGCTCCCAACTCCAGAATCACCATATGAAGCTATTCCCAGACTCGGAATCCCAAACGGATATCAACCTCACTAAAATGCACTTCAAGCCCAAATTCATGAAATCCTTCTAAAATGCTAACTTCCACAATATACGCCGAAACGCTCCCGATTTATCCAAACCCCGAGCCGAACATACACCTAATTCCGAAATCATCATACGAACCTGCTGAAATCTTCAAATCCTGATTTGGAGGTCGTTTACTCAAAATCCCAATCTTAGTTGATTTCTCCAACTTAAGGCTTTTGAAATGAGAATTTTTCTTTCCAAATCAATTCTAAACTTCCTGAATTCAATTCCGACCATGCCCACAAGTCATAACACCTGCAATGGTGCTGCTCATGACTTCAAACCGGTGAACGACACGCCATAGCTCAAAACGACCGGTCGGGTCGTTATAGTTAATATTGCTCGTAGCCTTCTCCCGAAGTACTATTCGTCATTGCTAACCTAACGCCTATATTCCTATGGAATTAGGATTAATAAGAATGCATTAATAATTATCGTATAATAACCAAGAAAGAAGATTAGGAATATTTTTATCCGAACCTCAAATCTATTTTCGATGCTTGAGTTTAAGATGTTGCTCTATCCAATCTTATATGCAATCAAGAATTCACTCTCCCGAGTTCAATCCCAGACACATAGATAGTATTTAATTGGTGATCAAGCAATCAAAATTAAGCGCAAAATTGAATAAACAAATTAATAAATAAAATAATAAGAACAATTCAAGCTTCAAACCACAACGTTCATGTAGCACTCCCGCAACTCTAGAACAAATAAACCTTGAATTAAAGGAAGAGATGAGAAGAAAAACTATTTAGAAGCCTCCTCCAAAGCGTGGCACGTTCTCCCCTTCAAAGTGGCGTGTTCTCCTCCCCAAAATATGTTAGATCCCCTCCAAATTAGGTTTAGGACGCCTTTTATACGAGTTGGGGTCATGTAGGATCAAAATAACCTTGTTTCTGACGAAATAGGAAAAATCCCGCAATGTAAGGTCTAGGCCAGCGCCACGCGCTGGATTTAGCGCTAAAACCAGTAACGTTTTGCTTACTTCAACTCTTTAAATTGCATTTTACTTTCATTGTCTAACATTTGGGGGGTCAAACACCAGAGGGTGTTCCCCCTTTGTCTCCTTCCTATTTAATTATTTTATTTTCTTTTCCTTCCCCTTTTATCAGTTTTTGCTCCAAATCTTTTCATCTTCACTCCACTTTATTTCTACATAATTAAAATATAATGTTAAGCATAAAGTAATATCACATTCCTTTTCTATCCCAAAAGATATGTTTTATTTTATGGATTGTTGTGGGTTAAAGGGTTTTTCCAATTAAAGTGACAAGTTTTTGATAGGGATTATTTTATTTACAAAGTCGCCGCTTAAAATTGAGTTTTGATGTTCCAAGTCACCTTATTGAATCTCTAATCAAAACGAAATTGACTATACTTTTTATTGATCTGCGAAAATAAAATCTGGGTAAGAAATTCTGTTGATCGGGGAGAAGGTGTAAGGCATTTCCCGAATCCCGTGGTTCTAAAATGGTCGCTTTATTGACTATATTTGGCTTATATTATTTGATTATGACATGTTTTAGACCTATTTTGTATTTTATCTTTTACCGCTTTTAATTTCTTGCTATTTGTAATTATAGAATTATCTTTGAAACGAACCACGTGGATGTGAATCCGTTTTGTTCGTGTATCAAAATCATGTCACGTATACGTGTACACAATTAATAACACTTAATTATTTCTTAAGATTGTTTGGCCAAAGTCGCACGAACGCTTACCTTGATTTATTTTGGGAATCATAACTATGTTACGCGAACGTATACATAATTATAATAGTATATTAAAATCACACCTAAAGCAAACGACGATGTTCATGAGTTATTTTCCTAAACTACTTTGAGATTAGTTGTGGGACAAATAAATTATGAAAGTTATTGTGTAAGGGATAAAGTATATTAATCATGGAAAGATGGGCTAGCTTATTCAGGGGTAAAAGGGCGTGCCTCAGATGTTTAAAATTGGGCCAACAATGTTCATTGGCCCAAATCGGATTCTTTTTAGAAGAAATAGCGTGGGGTAGCCACTGTTTAAGCTGGTATTTACTTTTTATCCAGCATTTTTAATGCTTAGAAATAGTAGCCACTAGTCTATTAAAAATAATATGAAAAGACTGTGTTACCCTTTCCTCCCCAAACAGAAATACACTGATGCATTCAAAACATAAAGACTTCGTTTTAATTTGCGCTTGTTCACTACTGTTATGATTGACAACGATGCTTTTGGTTTTGAAAACAGCTGCTAATATAAAGATTGTGGATTCTAAGTCAAATGATGATAGTGACGAAGAAGTTCCTTATGATATTGATCCAGAGATAGAAATAGTCTCGCAAAATGTTTAGATTTTCTTAAACAACAGATAATTAGGAAAAATAAGGTAAAAAGACAAAAAATTGAGGACAAATAAGGACTGAAATCTATAAGTTAAGGACCTATTGTCCTTAACTTTTTAACTTGAACTTTTAAGTTAAGGACTGAAAACTATGAGTTAAGGACCTATTGTCCTTAGCTTTTTAACTTGAACTGTTAAGTTAAGGACTGCAAACTATAAGTTAAGGACCTATTGTCCTTAACTTTTTAACTTGAAACTTAAAGTTAATGACTGCTTGTCCTTAACTTTTTAACTTGAACTTTTAAGTTAAGGACTGAAAACTATGAGTTAAGGACCTATTGTCCTTAACTTTTTAACTTGAAACTTAAAGTTAATGACTGCTTGTCCTTAACTTTTTAACTTGAAACATGAAGCTAAGGACTACTCGTCCTTAACTTTTAAACTTGANCTTGTCCTTAACTTTTGAACTTGAAACTTGAAGTTAAGGACTGCTTGTCCTTAACTTTTAAACTTGAAACGTTAAGGACGAAAAACTATAAGTTAAGGACACATTGTCCTTAACTTTTTAACTTGAACTTTTAAGTTAAGGACTGAAAACTATAAGTTAAGGATCTATTGTCCTTAACTTTTGAACTTGAAACTTGAAGTTAGGGATTGCTTGTCCTTAACTTTTAAACTTGATCAGGACCTATTGCCCTTAACTTTTTAACTTGAAACATGAAGTTAAAGACTGCTTGTCCTTAACTTTTGAACTTGAAACTTGAAGTTAAGGACTGCTTGTCCTTAACTTTTAAACTTGAAACGTTAAGGACGAAAAACTATAAGTTAAGGACACATTGTCCTTAACTTTTTAACTTGAACTTTTAAGTTAAGGACT
>ML342434.1:0-24973 GCA_005239505.1 Nicotiana paniculata | reverse complement strand
TGTCCTATCCATTAGACAATGGACGCTTTTCATTCTGATTTTTTTTTCGTATTTTAACTTTTTGTTTGAAAAAAAAAACAGAAAGAATCGGATGTGAAAGAATTTTTGGAATTGTATATTCAATGATGTACTAATACTAATAAACTAAATTTGATTTAATGAATAGGTTAAAATATTTAGAATAAATAGATATAGAGCGGGTAGCGGGAATCGAACCCGCATCGTTAGCTTGGAAGGCTAGGGGTTATAGTCGACGTCGATTCATTACTTGAATTCTCTCTAATTCAAAACCGAACATGAAACTTTGGTTTCANCCCCCCCATCCTGTACAGGGGCTAAGCTTACTTGAATTCCTTCAAATTCAAGGGTTATAGGAGCCTCCTTTTCTTGAAGAAGAGGTGCATCCCCATTTCCTTCCACCTTATTTCCATTTCCCCATTCGGCCTCTCCCTCTTCAAGTCTTCTTCGCTTCTTTTGAGAAGAAGGTTGTTCAAGCATATGGTCATCGTCTCTTTTCTTTATTTTGTTTAATTGGCTTCTTCTATAGAGGCTTATGAATAGAATTGAAAGGGCGGTGAGGATTGTTCCTAGAATCATAGGGGAAAGGAATCTCCATTTCGAACTAAACAACAAGCACGCTTGTTCCTATTTCATTTTCTTCTTCCAAGTCCTTACACTGAGTTATTTACGGAATCTCAAATCTTGAGGATGGCCAGATGGATTAGGCGGGGACAGAATACGAACAGATGACTTAAGTAATTTCTTATTGTAAGATATCTTCGCCAAGGATGATAGGATTCCTCTTGGAAACGATAGCATAAGAAAAGCCTATTGCTTCAGTATTTTGCTAACCTACTTGTCGAATACCTGCACTCTATAACTAGTATAGGGCTCTGGGCTTAAAACCACCCACTTTTAGAAGGTTGGAACGCGGCGCCTAAACTAGTTGGACTTGCTTGAATCGATAAGCTTACCGTAATTCTCTGTCTATTCAATTGATTTTGTTGCAGACTCTTCCCCACACCTATTTGTTCCCCTGACCCTGTAGCTAAAGTCAAGCCTCTTCATTCATTCATGGCAATCGGTCTAGTAAGGAAGAAGTGAGCTCTAGCCTTAGTCTTAGTATGTGCACTCCAACCTATGGCATTTCGATGATTTCGATCAGACAGAAGCTGTGAGTGGTGCTCTAGATCCCACTGATCTCTCATCATCGGCTAAAACTTCTACTAAGATTGAAAAGAGTGTAGACTTGTCTTTAAGGATGGAAGGATCTTCCACAAAAAGGAAGATACCTGTCGTTCGTACTCATCGCCAACCAACTACCACTAGCTTGGTCACGATTCCAGTTCCTATGGTCACAAATGACGACACGAACCTGTATGCACCGTTAAATTATAGTTTTGGCCTCGTTTGCCCGATTTTGGTTGTCGGGACCCTTCTTAACTACTTAAGTGACTAGTTTCGCACAAACTCATCTGGAACCTTTGGAAATTGACCCGATAAGTCGTAAATGATGGCTTGAACCTACGGGTTAGGTCAAATTACCAGTCCTCTTAAAAATCAAATTTTGAGGTTTCGGGTCGTCACAAAGAACATGATAAGAACAAATGCAGAATCCAAAGAGTGACATGGTAGATGAAGAACAAAATTCCATTTGGTAATCCTAATTTTTCTTGTTGCTATTAGGGGTTATAATACATATCACAGTGTATATATACATACATGTCTTGCATTCATTCGTTTGATGTACACATCGAATGTGACATAGGATGTGGGTATGTTTTATTTAGGTTATACCTTGCTGTTTTCAGTCACAAGTTGAGGACAACTGAAGATGGAAACCACCAAAGGATGTGGTGTAGTGGATGAGGCTGCTCCGCCTTTAACCATAGGTCTCGATTTCGAGCCATGGGAGTTGGTAAATACTTGGTAAGGACCGCTTCCCACAAATGGGCCTTACGCAACGCGAATCTGGATTAGTCGGATTCCAATGCGGGTACCAAACACTAGATGAGAAACCAAAAAAAATAGAGATTCACTATCAAGAGTAATGTGTTAAACGATTTGTTCTATTTCTCCTATTTAACTACTTGTAGGTTTTGATCTAGTTGAATGACTGCTTGGTTTATAAAGTGATTTCTTTTCCATGTCAAGATACTTTAGTTGTTATTCCCTTAAAGAAATTGGTATTGTTTTCTCTGTTAGTACTGTAGCTTATGAGAATGTACCACTGCCCCAAGAAAATTTCGACTAGATAGGATAAGATAGAAGAGGGAGTAAGAGAAAATATCTAAAGCTGCCATTTTTAAAAATTATAGGTAAAATATGGCTCTTCCAATGCCCACTGAGGCAAAGCACTTAAAATCCTCTAGAAACCTTATTATGGAATAGGATCTTGCTAGTGGGATTTGGTTCCACATTCTACACCCCATTTTTTGCATAGAAGCCTATTTTTCAAAAGACTGGGGTACTGAAAGCACAAATTTTCACTCATTGTGGGATTGAATATCTGAATCCGTGGACAGTCAGTTAGTGTTAAATCTGACAAAATTAATAACAATTGAAAAAAAGGTAGTAAAACCATTACAGAATACAGCCAAAAATCCAGGCCCCTGATTTGAAGGAATAAAAAAATGATCAGTTTCATTGCCTAATCTAGAAGATGAAACCACTATCATAGAACAACACAACAAAAAATTTCCATTTTAGTGCTTGTACCTCGAGGTATTGTATATACATGTCCCTAAGTTCATCAAGCATGTTCAACTATTAATCAAGGAGATACCTCCCTGACCCTATTCAGTTGCCAAAGATGACCCCTCGTCTTGAGCTACATATAGGTTTTTATGATACAAAAAATACGTTATAGTTATTATCAAGTTACTAAGGGGTTCAAGAATTAATTGTGATTAATTTGAACTATGTATATTTATGCGTGTAAAATAGATCGTACATATACGAATAGCAGAACCCAATGACTTTGAATCCTAGATTTACCACGCACTCCGGAAAATTGTAAACCAAATTTATTGAGAGGCCTAACTCCTGTAAAAATACAAAGACAACAAACTGCGAAACAAAAATGAAGAGCTGAGTTCAAAAGCAATGAGAAAAGTCTTGCAGGTTTTTAGGATGGACATATCGTAAAAAGGTATGGCTGATGCTACACATAAAAAATATAGTAGTAGCTTCATTCCCACATGTCTGTTAGGGTAGCCTAATAACTATCCAAAATGAAGATTCATTCAAAGATTTCGAGAAATTGCAGAAATTTCACAAAGATATTTTTATCATTGTCATGTAGAGTATGAATCTATTCTAATCCTGTCAAGGAAAGATCAATAAAGAAACTCTAAAATTACCCAATAAAGTAGAGTAATCGGCACTAAAAAGCAAGCTACACAAGTAGTAGCAAACTATATCAACAATGTCCGTGGAGTTGGGTGCACATCAATTCCACTTTGAATCTATACTATCAACTAAATTTCCAGTAGACCAGAAATCAAAATGAGGTAATATAGTTTTTCATCTGAATCCTTTTTGGATAAACATGGGGTTATTGATTGAGTTGTTTGTCACGGTACAACTTGACAAAATTTATAATCTATTGACACCGAACTAGTCATATTTATGTCGACGCATTTGAAATGTTTTTTAACTTCTTTTCTTTATTTCTTTTGCTCTCCACCTTAGGAATTCAGTTTTGCTTTCCCTTATCTTAAGAAACAGCAGGGTTTAATGTGAGAGTATCATGAAAACAGGGTTAAGAAGCACAATAATTGGCTCTGGCAGTTCTAAGCTTCATATTTTTGGGCAAGAAAAAGTGGGCTTAGAGTATGGAAATTGATGGGATTGTTCGGACCGGTTCTTATGCTGACGTGATGGATACCACCCTTAGGTGCAAGGTATCTAAGAGGCGGGACATAGCCGAGATAGAGAGCTAGAGGTCAAGACTATATGAGGACAGAATGGTGCTCCATCTGGGAGCAAGGTCAAGCATGGTCGTGGTCAGTCTAGACCTACTCATATAGCACTTCAGGTTACTTCCGAGGCACCCCTAGCCCAGCAGAGCCAGCAGAAGACAAGTTTATCCATCCATATCCCAATCCCATTCATTTAATATCCCTTTGGTGTCATTGACATAACAAATGTTGTTTCTAGTCTATCTCTTTCTGTTTCTTTTCTATATATGGAAAGTTCAAAACACCATATAATAATCCACAGAAATCGTAATAGAAAAGAGATAAGGGAGGTTTGTGATGATTTTCAATCTTTTCTACTAGGTAATCTAGGATCCTTATGCATGAAGATAATCAATTCGGTCGATGTGGTCGTAATCTATTATGGATTTCTGACAACATTATCCATAGGGCCCTCTTATCATTTCCTTCTCCGAGCTCTGGTTTTGGAAGAAGGAACCGAGAAGAAGGTATCAGCAAACCCTGGTTTTATTACGGGGCAGCTCATGATGTTCATATCCATCTATTGTGCGCCTCTGCATCTAGCATTGGGTAGACCTCATACAATAACTAAAGCCCTCCGGGGGCCTAGCCCTCTTTCTCTACTCGAGTCTGAAGTTCAACAGCTTTCATTATTGACGAACACCTTCGCTAATAAGACAAAGAAATGGAGAGTATATGACTTGAATGAACAGTAAAAACGGATTAGTGGAATGAGGGATCAAGAGATGGGTAGGGATGGAATTGCCTATCATTCATTGGTTGACCTTCGCTTGAACTAGTCACGGAGCTCTCAACTGAGTTGTTTAGGTTCTGGAATTCCATCTCTAGTTGGGGGTTTTGATTCGAAAAAATATGGTGCGGGTTCATCTCTCTCGACAGTTCAGGTTCAAGGGAGGGTGATCAAGGGGACCCAAACTTTTGTATCAAGAGTGTGGTAGGGAGGCCATGGAAAATAGATTGGATCGAGAGGCGATTCTTATGCCTCTTCTTTATCGATAAGATTCACATCATTTTCAGTCTACGGCGAAGGAGACAAGGGAGAGGCATCGAACATGTTCTACCCTCAACCTCCATCTGCCATTAGTAATCTCAATTCGCTTTTCCTATTTACTAGTACACTGCGCACTACAACTAGCAGCCCCTTTACTAGGTTGGGAGAAGGCTAGCGCACTAGTGTGCACGGCTGATAAAAAGCCAGCAGTTTGTTAGCAGTTAGTTTTGTCTTGTCCCTTTCCTCTTATTAGCCAGATAGGTTTTCCACCCTATGTGAACAACTAATTTTTGACCACACCCAAACTATATATTAGTTTAGTGTAAATATTTTTTTAGGCCTAATCTTGATGTTTTAATATTTTATATTACTCTTAATAGATTTTATTCGATCTAAAAAAATATATACTCACATTCTTAAAGTATAGATTTTATTTTATTTTTAAATAAAATTCACAAAAATATGTGTACACACACACACATATATATAAGAGAAATGATAGAAGAATGAAGTAAACACATGAGTGAGTTTAAAGATTGCCCATATTTTTTTTAGATTACTGGTCCATTAATCTTGCTTTGAAGTAGATGCCTAGATGGAAATTTTTATATATTGTTAGTGTGTGTGTATACATACATATATATATATATATATATATCTATATATGGGTATCTTTCACGACCCGAAATCCCACCTTCAAGCCGTGATGGCGTCTAACATTGAGCTCGCTAGACAAGCCAACGTTACTAGCAAATCCGATTTATTCCTTTACTGTTTAGCATTTTTAAAAGAGACATATGAGGACAATTAGATATGAGAAAGCAGAAGGTAAGAAATTCAACATCTGAAATAATAATTCGTACAAAATTTCCTTAAACATTCCCCAAGACTGGTGTGAAAAATTCACAAACAGTCTAAGATTTTTACTAAAACAAAGTCTGAACAAAACAATACAACTGTCTCGGAAGTTCAAGAGAAGACAAAAATAAAGAGGAATGAGGTAGGAGGTGACACCAAGGCCTGCAGACGCTTGCAGGACTACTTCAGTGTCGCCTGTGGAGTGAAGGACAGTCCCTCGATCACTGTCCACCGGTCCGGTACCGTAATCTGCACAACATAAAGGAGTGCAGGTGTAGCATCAGTACAACCGACCCCATGTACTGAGTAAGTGTCGAGCCTTACCTCGGTGAAGTAGTGACGAGGCTAGGACACGACAAATAATAACCACCTGTGCAACTCAATAATATATAATAGAAATAACAGCAGGAAGTAAACAGTTATGTACAAAATACGGGAAGAACATGTCAGGGTACAGAGGGGAAAACACTTATTGAGTAACAGAACATGGCAACCGTCTAGTATCAGAATAACAACAGGGAATAAACAAGTGCATGACATCACCCTTCGTTCTTTACTCTCATTCTCACCAAGACAAGTGCACGGCATCACCCTTCGTGCTTTACTCTCATTCTCACTAAGACAAGTTCATGGAATCACGGTATAGGTACTCGTCACCTCACCTATATTTTTGAGATAGGACTCACGGGCATGCTTGGTGACAAGGTATAGGTACTCGTCACCTCACCTATATATTGAACATGATAATAACACGTAGCAAATATGACTCAACACCTATTTCTTCAAGCTAGGGTTAGGCCCAACACTTACCTCAATTCCAAGAACCCAAATCAAGCCTCTAGCACTGCTTTTCCTCTCGAATCCAACTCCAAAATGATAGTATCTAGACATAATCGACTCAACAATATCAATAATGACTCATTAATTCAATACCAAAGCCTAAATATGCATTTCCCATCATCCTCCCAAAAATACCAAAATTCGACCCCGGGCCCGCTTGGTCCAACCACGAGGTTCGGACCAAAACCCGATCACCCATACCCCCACGAGTTCAAATATATGATTTGTTTTGAAATCCGACCCCAAATTGAGGTTGAATTACCCAAAATCCCATAAGCCATAACTCTACCCAAAGTCACTAATTTCTACTTTGATTTTAGGATTTTAGGCCTAGATTCTAGTGTTTGATGAAGGAAAACAGAAGAACCAGGAGTTAAGATCACTTACCCAAGTGGTTATGGAGGGAATCTAGCTTGGGGTCGTCAATGGGGGTTGGAGAAGAAGGGGAAGGCTGAACATATGAAAATCCCGTATTGAATGTTCTGTTTTGCGGTTTTAAAACGACTGGGCAAAATTGTTCTCTGCGATCGCGGAGAAAGGGCTGCGATCGCAGAGCTTAGGACTACTCTATTACGCGATCACAGAAGGCAGGCCGCGATCGCGGAAAGGACCATCCCTAGACTTATGCGATCGCGGATGGACACATGCGATCGCAGAGAGGACACTACCCGGCCCCCAACCAGCTATTACACTATGCGATCGCGGAGAAACAAGTGTGATCGCATAGTGCACCAGACCCCATCACACGCCAAGGCTATGCGATCACAGGGAAGAATACGCGATCGCACTGATGAAAGCATCAGACACCAGAAAGCTTAAGGAACACCAGATTTTTCACTACTTAAGCACTCCGTTACCTATCTGAAACTCACCCGAGCCCTCGGGGCTCAAAATCAAAAACACACACGACTCCCAAATCATACTACAAGCTTATTCAAGCATTGAAATCACCAAAATATCATCAAAATCAATGAATTAAACCTCAAAACTCATAGAATTTTCTTAAGACTTCATAAGGCTCAATTATTCTGATTTGGATCCGAAACACATCAAACCAAGTTCGTTTCTTTCCAAAATTTATAGATAACTCGCATAACGCATATTGAACCTGTTCCGGGCTCGGTAACACATATTTCACATCAAAGTTCATTTTCAAAAGTCTTTCTTATTTTCAGAAAATAATATTCTTTAAAAATTCATTTCTCGGGCTTGGGACCTCGGAATTCGATTCAGGGTATACGCACAGGTCCCATATTTTCCTACGGACCCTCTGGGACCGTCAAATCACGGGTCCGGGTCCATTTACTAAAAATATTGACCAAAGTCAACTTTATTCCATTTATTATCATAAATTCAACTGTTCAACATATTTCCACATATAGACTTCCCGGCTACGCGCTCGGGCTGTGCACGCACATCGAGGTAAAATTAATGGAGGCTTTCGGGGTCTCGGAATACAATTTTTGCTAAATTACACAAGATGATCTTTTGGGTCATCACTGTATCTTTTAGTTATAATTGTAATAAGTAAGCTATGGTGTTTTTCTTAGTATAATTTAAACTATAATATAAATATTAGGTTTTCTTATATAATTTTTTTAAGTCTCAAAGTAAGTTGGTTAGTGTATGTGTGTGTGTGTGTGTGTCTATATATATATATATATATATATATATATAGTTATAGTTATAGTTATATATTTTACCTTCATTTTTATTTAATAAAAAAAAGGATTTATTAAAAAAAATAATAAAATTAAAAAGTAACACCCTATTATACCATGTTCCCCTCAAAACTCTCACTTCTCACACACTCCCCCACCTTTCACACATTTCTCTCACATTGCACATACACTCACACATCCCAACTACTCACATCCCAACTATTCTCTCAATGTAATCCCATTTAACACACACAATATATATAAAACAATAGGACATAAAAAAAGAGGAGAAAGGGACGGGCAGAGGAAGAGGAAAAGAAAAAAGAAGAAAATGGAAAGGAGGATTTTACTTATAAAAAGAAAGAAATGAACAGAAAAAAGAAAAAGATAAGAAAGGAAAAAGAAGTGAGGGAATAGGCAAACAAAAAAAAAAACGGCAAACGGAAAGGGAATTATTTCCAGATAAAAGTTTGAGAGATTCTCTTGTGATTAGGAATTCAAGTTTCCGTTCGTGGCTTCGGGTTCGACGTTATTACTACTTTGTCCGACCTGAATTTCGTCATCGGATTGGAGTTGTACTAGTTCTCTTTCTTGCATTACTGGAACTCTTTTGCTAAGATTTTGATTCTATCCTTCTTCACTATTATTATTTAGATATTCGTTGAATAAATTTAGAGTATTAGAATTTGGTTCCTTTTATTAGTATTTTATTTCCTTAATCTGTTATTTTCCTTTTTGATATATGTTTCTGAATCATTATTATCATTTAGTTAATTTCGTGAAAGACTTAAAAAAAACACAAGAGCCTAAGACTAATATGACAATGGTGATGCTATAATTGTTTGCCTAATTGAACTTAAATGGTCAGTTAAGATTGCACAAAATTGTGCTATTAGGTTTATTGGAAATGAGTTAACTTTTTTCCAATCATTCTTGTGGATAGACCATAAACTAGAATAAATTTTTCCTTATAAGATTGTAGTAAGTTTCTTTTATAAAAGAAAAAGATTTTCTTCTTTGAGTATATGTTTACAACTGTTAACTACTTAGCCACAAAAACTAAAAAAGAATTCAGGTGTTAATATTAGTAGGAACACTTTTTTTAAAAAAGAAAAAATCTTGTTAATTGTATTAATTTCTCTATTCATTTAATCTCACTGTAAGTTATTTTAGTATTATGATTAGATATCTTAAATTAGTCTATGGATATGAATTTCTTCTTTGTTTTACTGTTGAACAATAAATTGGCATTTTTATGAGTTTATCTTAATTTTATGAACTTCGTTTGAATAATTTATTTTTGTTTGTTTCATTATCATAATTATTTTCCTTTGTAAATATCATATGTTTCATATTAAACTGTGGAGCATATTTCTTTACCATTCCCATCGAAAATAGATTCAAGAGAGAATATAACTAATTGGGTCTAGACACACTGTAAGGCCTATTAACAGATAAATGTGAGTTGCAAATTAATTCAAAGCTCGATATAAAAAACGAATTAGAATAAAAGAATAATTGTGAGGGAGAGAAATGAGCCGTGAACTAATTCATGACTAGTTGCAATAGATAATAGAATAATAATAAAACTATACAAATAAATGTCTCAAATCTGAAAGAGACAAAACAAATAAAATACTCAAAATATGCTAGAAAAGTTCTAGACACCTTTAACTATCAGCCCATGTGTTCATACCCGAACCTTGGATTAATACGCTTGAATAATAAAAGGATCATGTGTGCATTCCGTGTCTCGATGCCTTTAGATTTAAAATAATTATGTTATAACCATGTGTACATTCCGTACCTTGGTTTAATATTTAATTTCAAAGAAGAATACCTTGTGTGCGTACTGCATCTAGGTGAACACAATTAATAAAATATAATAATTAATTAAGCGCTATTAAATAAGCCATAATCAATAAAATACAAGAATATCTAAAAATTGATTTAAGTCGTACATTAGTCAATAAAGTTACCGTGCTAGAACCACGGGATTCGAAGAGTGCCTTACACCTTCCCCTCGTTCAACAGAATTCCTTACTCAGTCTTCTGTTTTCGTAGACCCTAAAGTAAGAGTCAAATCTTCCTTTTGATAAGGGATTCAATAAAAGGTGACTTGGAACACTAAAGCTCAATTCCAAGTGGCGACTCTAAATAACAAATAATTCCTTTTCAAAACGTCACTTTAATTGGAAAAACTCTTCTAACTCAACCTCGTAATAGGGTTGTGTGGCAAAAAAGAGGTGTGACAGCTCTGACGACTCTGCTGGGGAAAAATTAATAAGAGTTCGAGCTTTGCATATTGGTTCTTGTTTGGCTTTTATCATGTCTTGGATATTATTGTGTTTGAGAGCGTAATGTGCTATTTGTCGCTTATTTACCGCTTTAATATTTATTTAAACTGTGATATGAATTGTATCCTCTTTCACACCCCTCTGAGTTTTCTGATAGGTAGTTATGTTGTGTTTGCCTACCAGCATCACAAATATTTTGTCTTGAGATAAAGCCAATTAGCCTACCAACTTCTAGTGAAGGATTTAGTCACACATATTTAGGCGGGAGAGCCGTTAGCTAGCCAGTGTTGTTCTACTACTGGTGACGCTTGACGCTCCTCGACTCGGGTTGTCCCTCCAGGTAAGCCAGGTCTATATACCGTCTCTTTTAGAATTTGAAAACTTAGAAGAAAAAGCCACAAACAATGAATATCCCTAGTAGGCTATGCTTTATTTGCATCATGTGCATTGGACTTAGCGGGACTCGGCATAGGGGTCGGGCCCCTCTAGGACAAATTCCAATTTTCCAGACCAACATGTTCATTTTTTTTTGTGCTACATGTAACATTATTTGGTAGGTTTTACTCAAATGTTGACCGGCTTTAGGATAGATTGATTGAAAAAAGGAGAGGAAAGAGAAAATATCCTCCAAGTTTTCATAAAGTACTCATTTTTGAAAAAACAAAAAAATAATTTGAAGGGTTTTGGTGCGTAACCACAATTTTTAAAATAGTATTTTTATTTATTTTAACCGAACTATGTGGATTTGATTCTCACTGAATGTGAGATATGTAGGCAACCTTCATCAGGTTCAAACCCTTTCTTTTTTTTTTAAAAAAGAAGGTGTCTATGGACTATTATTGTTTTCCCCTCTAAAAACAAATAATATGGTCACTTTTTCAGTTTTTTCTCTTTTGACCAGTTTTGCCCATGCGTTTGGTCTTTTTGTAGAAATATCCTTGAAACCTTCCTCGGAAATGCGAAATGAACGTTTTAACAAAAGAGGCCGGTTTTTTTTATGTTCACTTATTTTTACAAAAAAATAGTCATTTTGAGCCTTTTTTTTCCTCATGATTATTTTACGAATGTAACCATTTTTTTAATCTCACAGTTTGGGCTTTTATTTTTCACTTTTTGTCTATTTTTATAGAGTCAAACCCCAAGAAATCAGATTTTTTGTGTCAATAATACATTTGATTAAAGCCTAACCCCGTGTTTGGGTAAACATGTACATCATGAGTGAAGAAAGAGGTAAGTCTGAAAAGAGGCCAAAATCAGAAGGGATACCAGATTTTCTACTTGTCGATCAGATACCTCAGTTCTTGTGGGATTGGTGGAGAGACTTTAAAGAATATGATGGAAAATAGATAAAGAAGTACTTGGGACATTTGGTTCACATGATGACGATCAAGTCTAGGAGGGATGTGATTGAAGCTTTGATTCCGCACTAGATCCTGAAAACAATGTCTTTCGTTTTGCTGACTGTGAAATGACTCCGACTTTGGAGGAAATCACCCATTTCCAAGGGTGGGGCGCAATCTTAGCCGCCAAAGGCCCATAGTACCAAAAAATATGAATGAGTGTAAGTTTCTGAAGCTCTTGAACATAAATTACGGACAATATGAAGGTTTAGGAGGCAAGTGGGTTAAGTTGGGATTTAGGTTTCTTGTATGGCCTAGAATGCAATTTCGAAAGGAATGTGGGAAAATTGAAACCAAAGAAAAATAAGGAAACATGGAAGGTTCACAGAAGGTTTACATTTATGGTTGCTTTTTTGGGGCGTGTAGTTCTCCTAGAAAGGGAAGGACGCATTGACATCCGCTTGGCAGGTATAGTTGACGCTCTGACCTCAGAAGGGTTTGATTATACTTTGGTCTCTATGATTCTTTCTAGCATTTTCCGTGCTTTAACAAGATGTAAATTGGGTGCGCGAAACTTTGATGGCTGCAACATTTTGCTGCAGATATGGTTTTTGGAGCATTTTTATCGTAATCCTACAATCACTGATTTTAGGGAGTTATGGTCCAATCATACTTATGATCGCAATAAAAAAATTTACGAATATGACTTACCAGAAGGGGTTGATGCCTGGAAAGAACTACTTCTTATTTTGTCAGCCAAACAGATCACTTGGAACTGCAATTGGTTTTCCTCTAAAGAGATCATTTGCGAGTCTGCATACCATTCTTATTTGGTACTCATAGGATTGGATGGTGTTCATCCCTACGCTTCACTTCGGGTAATGCACCAGTTTGCACGACTACAAGAGGTGCCACCAAGCAAAAATTTGTATGCAAGTAAAGTCTCGCAGTTGAATGAGATGGTAGAAGACCGAGATCGTGGAGAGGTGATCCCTGAATATATTACTTGGTTTCATGATCCTTCGTCATTTAGAGATAGGGCCGAGGGGTAGAACATGAGGAGAAATGATCAAATAACTATAGAAAAGCTGAAAGAGGAATTGGAGCTTGCTCAGATGACCATAGCCAAACAACAAGTCCAGCAACAAGCCAAAGTCGCTCAGATTCGTTTAGATATTGAAAAATACTATCAATCTGCCTTAGGGATCATGGATAAAGATCTAAAGCATGCTAAGAATGAAGTATACCTCTTAGAAGAAGAACTGGCAAACACGATTGGTTTAGTCAGAAGAGTTGAGGCGAACAAAAATGCTGAAATACATAAGTTGCAAGAAGACTTGAGTATCATCGAAGAGGATGCGCACCAGCAACAACTGGAGTTTGATAAGTAGAAAGAGAAGTTTGAAATAGAAAGGGCCCGCTGGATACGCTCAAAAGGTCAACTTTATGCACAATTAGATGAAATAAAAAGGCAGAAGAAGGGTCATCAACATGCAGATTTTGAAGCAGAGCGGCGTCAGTCGATGATTGAGAGAGGTGTGTTAAATCGTCGCATTGAAGAATATGAGGGACGTGAGGCTCAGATGAGGCACACCCTCAACATTACCCAGATGTGGTTGCAGAATTGTCATGTGAATATAGGGCAAGCCAGAGTGTTACTTCGATTGGCAGATAAAGCAGCATATATTCATGATGATCATTGACATCTAAACAATGAGAAAGTTGGCCAATAGGCACGTTCCCTTGTCCCACAGTTGCCAGCGGTGTTTCAAATGAAAATGAAACAAAAACTAATTGGCTACACTAAGAACTTAAGCAAGAAGACCATTGAAGATTAAATTTTTAGTGTATCCAATTAGTTTTTGTTTCATTTTCATTTGTCGCATTTTTTATTTTTTATATTTGGAGTCTTTTATTTTATCAAATTTTGTTTTATTCCAGTCATGTTTATGTCTTTAGATTTAGTAGTCCTTTCTCTCATTGTATATATAAAAACAATTTAATTGAAAATGAATGAAAAATATTTTAGTTTGTTTTATTTTATTTTTATATGTATGTATATATATATATATATATATATATATATATATCAAAATTAAAAAAAATCATCAAAATTGTGATTATTTCCCCTGAACTACGTAATGGTCTGATTCATGCGGCGTCATGATACGTAGGCAATCCTCATCAGATGCGATCATAGCCATAATTTAAAAAAAATGAAAAAAAGGAAAGAAAAAGAGCGTTAAATTCAAGAGGAAATAAATCAATAAGCCGGGATGAAGCATGAAACCTTCCAAGATTATTTTAGAAAGGAAAATGGCATTAGGTGCATGACATACAATGTGTGATTAATACTTGCAAAATGCCTAAATCTAACACGTTTGTTGTTTGTCATTTTAAGAGATACAGTTAAACAGAGGTGGTTGGTTTGTGGTTTAAACTAGCGACTAACCCTTACAACACGAGATCAAAAGGAAAAAGTAAAATGGCAAACAACAGTGAGAATGAGTCAGATAATGATGATGTCCATGGACAATTGGTCGAACAAGGTACGGGGTTGGTTGAAGAAGTAGGAGTGTTGAAGAAATAATTGGTAGAGATGTACCAAACTTGGGTGAATAGACAAGCACCCATAGGGCCTTCGGACAATCTTCATACTGTGTCAGTTGCAAGTCAAGTGCCCATCTCCATAAGAAGTAATCCATTGTACCAACCTGGATTCAGTCCGAGCATTAACCTTCCCACTATCCCCCAGTACCTCTATTCCACGTCCTCCAACCATAACTCTCATAAATTACCCACCTACTGTACCCATTGTCCATACTTTCGCTGTCCCTCAATCGGCTCTTGCTCAAAAGTCCAACAATGATCCACAACTGAATGCTCACGATGCCAACCATTACTCTCCAGAACTGACTTTCAAGGTTCCAAATTCATACAAGCATACTCCTCAGAACATGTTCCCAGTTGAGATCGAAAAGCCTGACAAGAATATGGAATAAGATGAAATGACTAGAAAAATGAAGATCTTGGAACAAACCATGAGAAACATAGAGGGTTTGGGAGGCCACAGGAGTGTTTCGTTTAACAATCTTTGCATGTTTCCCCATGTCCATTTGCCACCTGTATTCAATACCCCTATGTTTGACAAGTATGACGGGCATGGTGATCCCGTTACCCATTTGAAGAGGTATTGTAACCAATTAAGAGGAGCAGGAGGCAAAAAAGAATTACCCATGGCTTATTTTGGGGAAAGTTTGACAGGAATTGCTGCACATTGGTTCATAGATCAAGACACTTCTCACTGGCACGTTTGGAACGATATGGCTCAAGACTTTGTCCAACAGTTTCAGTACAATATTGATATAGTTCCAGACCGCTTCTCTCTCGTCAACATAAAGAAGAAACCAAAAGAAAGCTTCAGAGAATATGCAATCAAGTGGAGAGAGCAGGCTGCTAGGGTCAAACCACCAATGAAAGTAGCAGAAATGATTGACTATTTTCTCCAAGCTCAGGATCCTGATTACCTCCATTACATGTTGGCCGCCATTGATAAGCCTTTTGCTGAGGCGTTTAAGACTGGTGAAATAGTTGAGAATTGCATGAAATCGAGAAAAATTATGAGTTAGGCAGCCCTTAAGGCGACCATGCAAGCAATTCAAAGCGGGTCATGCAGTTTCGGAAATCGGAAAAAGAAAGAGGAATGATCTATGATGTCATATGGGTTCGAGAGAGTTCAAAGAGGAATAGTTCCTTCTTATGTGTAATTCCAACAAGAACATTCCAATTCTCCTCAACATTACTATCCATCGCAGGGTCTCCGGTACTCAGTTCCCCTGCAACAATACACAGTGTTTAAGGCCCAGGCTTATGCTAGGCCTCCCAATCACCAATAATGGCGGGCACCGATTCCACAAGGCTCCCGTCAACTGTGCCCGAATTTTCAGGCATCACATAATCCTCATCCTCGACAAGGATATGTAAGAGAGGAGGAGCCAAATAAAGAGTTCACCTAAATTGGAGAATGTTATACAAGCCTATTTCGAAAGTTGATGAAATTGAAGTTGATTGTACCTGTCATGCCGCGTTATGTGAATCCAAATTCAAAAGGTTTTGATTCCAATGCAAGATGTGAGTATCACTGTAACACCCAAGGTCTAGTACCGAAAATTGTTGGACATTAAAGAAATCCATTGAAAATTTGATTGAATCAAATGCAATTGTGGTAACAACAATGAGGATACTCCTAATATCATAAACAATCCGCTCCCAGCTCATGATAATACACATTTTATTGGGATGATTTGTGATGATTGGGATTATAAGCAGTCTGGCAAGATAGAGATGGATGTTGGAACCATAGTGAAAGAACCAAAAATGATAGTATTCCCGCCGCAATTGGCACCGTTGATTGTGAAAGGTGCGAGTTCTAGTTTGAACATGGCAGGTTCCAAAAAGATAATTCTCTGTGACCCTGGAAACACAAAAAGGTTGAGGTTCAATTGGGTGGGCCAAAACTTTACATCCCTGGGGGCATTCAAAAGATCGTTTCAAATAATGGTTTGAAAAATATAACAGAGCCAGTTGTGATCCGACCTGTTGCACAACTCCCAGTGACAAAACACAAAAGTTATTCCCTGGAACTATAAAAAGATTGTCATCACATATAAAGGAAAAGAGATAGTTGAAAAATCATATGAAATGGGGGGCTTGACCCGCTCTGGAAGTTTCTACTCACCAGAGGAATTGAGAAAAGCTAAGCAAGCCAAGGAAAGTCACTTGCCAGTGAAAGAACCCGTTGCAGAAAAAGAAGCGGGGGAATTCTTTAAGAAGATGAAAATGCAAGACTACTCAATCATTGACCAACTAAGGAAAATACCTGCTCAGATTTCTTTGTTATCTATGATTTTGCACTCGGAAGAACATCGCCATGTTTTGATCAAAACTCTGAACGAGGCATATGTCTCAGAAAAGACAACGGTGAATCAGCTAGAAAAATGGCTGAAAGATTCTTTGATGTAAATAGGATTACTTTCAGCAATGATGATTTTCCTGAGGAACGGACTGGACACAATAAAGCTTTGCATCTTATGGTCAAATGTGAAGGACATTACGTGAAAGGAGTCATGATTGACGGAGGCTCAAATGTAGATGTATGCCCTCTTTCTACTCTACAACAGCTAAACATTGACATTAATAGAATTCGAACTAGTAATGTCAACATCAGCGCTTTTGATGGTTCAAGAAGAGACACTATTGGGGAAATCAAACTAACCATGACAATAGGCCCGATTGATTTTATCTTTGTCTTTCAAGTGTTGAATATGAAAACTTTCTATAATTTTCTTCTAGGCCGTGGATCCATATGGCTAGAGATGTACCATCCACCCTACATCAAATGGTCAAATTCGAGTATGATAGGAAAGAAATTATTATTCTTGGGGAAGACGACTCATCAGTCTATAAAGGCCCACCCATTCCATGTATCGAGGTCAAGGAAGGATGTGAATCCATCATATATCAAGCGTTTAAGGTGATTGAGGTAGACCAAGTGGAAGAAGGAAAGCCAATTTTGCATCCCTGTTTGTTAGCCATATCTTTGATAGTAGCTTCGCTAATGTTAAGGAATGGCTATGAACCAGGAAAAGGATTAGGATCCTCTTTGTAGGGAATTGTGAACCCTATTGCCCCATTTTTGAAGAAAGATACCTTTGGTTTTGGTTTTAAACCATCATCAGCCGACATAGACAGAGTCAAGACCCACAAAAAGAATGGTTGGAATTTGTCCAAACCAATCCCTCACATTGCCTACTCTTTTGTCGAGCCACAATTTGAAGAAGCCCAAAATCCTTCTACTTAGGATGACATTGATGAAGTTTGCCAGAGTCTCAAGGATATGTTGTATGAGATCAATATGGTTCAAGTTGGTGTGGGCCCCAGTCGTGCAAGTGTTCAGCTGATTGGTCCAGATACCTCACTCAACAACTAGGAAGCAACTCCTCTTCCCATCAGGAACGAGTCTTGGTAGTCTATTTTGCTGCTTTTTCTGTATTTGTATTATTTTAAGGGTTGTAATCCAGATATTTTAGTTTAATTGCTTTGCTTTGATGTTAATCCTTCTATCCTTTCAAAGTTCCAGTTTCATAGTAAAATTATGTCTTTTTATTTCCCTAATTTTTGTAATTTCTTATCATTTTCAGTTTCAATGCTGACTTTAAAAACATGGCATGCACGCGGAATTCATGCCCATATCTTAAAAAGTTGTCTAATATCGAAATAATGAATCAAGAAGTTTAGTATGATGAAGATGAGGCTTTTAAGGAAATAAAAGGGGAATTGGATCAATTTTAGAATAAGCCTAAGCCTAACTTAAATGAAACTGAGGCAATTAACCTGGGAAATCCTGAAGAAACCAGAGAAACAAAAATAGGCATTCATACTGAACAAAAGACGAGAGATGCCATAACTCAAGTTTTGTTCGAGTACAAAGATATATTTTCTTGTTCGTATGATGATTGAGTGCTGATTTAGTGGTTCATAAGTTTTAGACATATCCTAATTTTCCACCAATACAGCAAAAACAAAGGAAGTTTAAGACAAACATGAGTAATAAGATTAAAGAAGAAATCACGAAGCAACTAAGTGCAAATGGGATCAGGGTCGTCCGATACACTACATGGTTAGTAAATGTTGTGCCAGTGCCAAAGACGGAGGGAAAATCAAAGTTTGTGTTGACTATAGGGATTTAAACAAAGCAAGTCCAAAGGACAACTTTCCTATACCCAACACTCATATCCTTGTTGACAATTGTGCTAAACATGAGATCCCATCTTTTGTGGATTGTTATGGCGGATATCACCTAATTCTGATGGATGAAGAAGATGCAGAAAATATTGCCTTCACCACTCCATGGGTAACTTATTGTTATAGGTTCATGCTATTTGGTTTGAAGAATGTAGAGGCAACTTACATGAGGGCCATGACTACCATATTCCATGATATGGTGCACAAAGAGATTGAAGTGTATGTTGATGATCTGATCATTAAATCCAGAACACAAGTTGATCATGTGCAAGACTTGAAAAAGTTCTTTGAAAGGCTACGAAGGTATAATCTCAAACTCAATCCAGCCAAATGTGCATTTGGAGTTCCTTCTGGGAAGCCTTCGGGTTTTATAGTTAGTCGAAGAGGCATTGAGTTGGATCCCTCAAAGATAAAGACCATTTGAGAGCTTCCCCCCCCCCCAAAGAATAAAAAAGAATTCATGAGTTTAATCGGGAGGTTGAACTTCATCATTAGTTTCATCTCGCAGCTTACAACCACATGTGAGCCTATTTTAAAGTTGTTGAAAAAGAACGCTGCTATCAAGTGGACAGATGAGTGCCAAGAAACTTTTGATAAAATCAAGAAATATTTGTCAAATCCCCCTGTTTTGGTTCCGCCAGAACCTGGTAGGCCTCTGTTTTTATATCTGTCAGTAATGGATAGTTCCTTTGGTTGTATTCTAGGTCAACATGGTGCCACAGGCAAAAAGGAACAAGCAATCTATTATTTGAGCAAAAAGTTCACCACTTATGAGGCCGAATACACTCTTTTGGAAAGAACATCTTGTGCTTTAACCTGGGTCACTCAGAAGCTTAGGCATTATCTTTTAGCCTATACGACTTATCCCGAATGGATCCCCTGAAGTACATCTTTCAGAAGTCGATGCCAGCTGGTACATTGGCAAAATGGCAAATCCTGCTCACAGAGTTTGATATTGTTTATGTCACTCGTACTTCCATGAAGGCACAAGCTTTGACTGATCATCTGGAAGAAAACCCGATTGATGATGAATATGAATCTTTGAACAAAAATTTCCCAGATGAAAAGGTTAATTTAGTTGAAGAAGTAGTCCAAGATGACAATCAAATTTGGAAACTATAGTTTGATGTGGCTGTCAACATCAAAGGCGTAGGGGTTGGGGCAATTCTTGTATCATCTACTGGGAAACATTACCCTGCCACGGCCCCACTTTGTTTCTTTTGTACAAACAACACGGTGGAAAATGAAGCTTGCATCATGGGTCTGAACATGGCAATAAACCTAAATGTGCATGAACTGTTGGTGATGGGAGATTCAGATTTACCTATTCGGCGGGCTCAAGGTGATTGGGACACTCGAGACATAAAGCTCATTCCATATAGAAAATGTGTGGAAGATCTTAGCAAAAGGTTCAAGTCCATCGAGTTCAGGTATATTCTTAGGTTTCACAATGAATTAGCTGATGCCTTGGCGACCCTTGCCTCGATGCTCACACTGACCCATTAGAAATTCAAATTCGGGATCGACATGGTTATTGTAATACAATTGAATAAGAAATAGATGGTGAACCATGGTACCGTGATATTAAACAGTATCTGAAAACAAAATAATATCCGGAACATGCTAATAGGGATCAAAAGAGAACTATTAGGAGACTCTCTAATGGTTTCTTTTTAATTGGGAAAATCCTGTATAAAAGAACTCTGGATTTGAATTTGTTGAGACGGGTGGTTGCCAAAGAAGCTTAAATGATTATGAATGAGATGCATTCGAGAGTTTGTAGTCCGCACATGAATGGGTATGTTCTAGCAAAGAAAATCCTTTGGGCAGGATATTATTCGCTTACTATGGAACATGATTTCTTTCGTTTTGTTCGCAAGTTCCACAAGTGTCATATTCACAGTAATTTGATTCACTCGCCTCCTTCAGAGTTATATCCTATGTCAGCTCCTTGGCCTTTTGTTGCTTGGGGAATGGACTTCATTGGCCCAATCGAGCCAAAAGCTTCAAATATGGCACAGATTCATCTTGGTTGCAATTGATTACTTCACCAAATGGGTGGAAGCTATTACATTGAAGGCAATCACCAAGAAAGCTGTAGTAGACTTTGTTCACTCCAATATCATCTGTTGTTTCGGTATTCCAAAAACCATTATCACAGATAATGCTGCTAATTTGAATAGTCATCTGATGAAAAAGGGTATGTGAACAATTTAAAATTGAGCATCGCAATTCTATTCCTTACCGACCCAAAGCTAATGGAGTTGTTGAAGCCGTGAATAAGAACATTAATAATATTCTTAGGAAGATGGTCCAAGGGTCTAGACAATGGAACGAGAAACTGCCCTTCGCTCTTTTGGGATACCGGACAGCTGTCCGTACATCAGTTGGCGCAATGACCTACTTGTTGGTTTATGGCACTGAAGCGGTCATACCTGCTGAAGTTGGGATTTCGCTTTTCCGAATCATTGTTGAAGTAGGGATCGAAGACACTGACTGGGTCAAGTCCCAATTGGAACAATTGAGTTTAATTGATAAAAAGTGTTTGGCAGCAGTTTGTTTTGGTCAATTATACCAACAAAAATGGCACGCGCTTACAACAAGAAAGTGCACCCAAGAAAATTTGAGGTAGGAAAACTTGTTTTGAAATGTATCTTTCCGCACCAGGAAGAAGAAAAAGGAAAGTTCGCCCCGAATTGGCAAGGTCCTTTCCTCATCAAGAAACTATTTTCAAAAGGAGCTTTACACTTCGCAGATATAGAAGGAAATGTGACTGATATATCTGTCTACGTGGATGCGGTCAAGAGATAATATGTCTGACATGCCTCTGTTGGGGGAATTTTTATACTTAGCATTCTCAGATTGGGATGACGAACGGCTATCATTCTCGCTACCCAAACACTGGTCAACCCTAGTTAACCCTTTGAAGTCTTGTTTATATTTCTTTGTTTTACCCTCTTTTGGAACCGATGTACTTAAAAAAAATTCAAATCAAATCAAAAATCAAATAGAAAAAAGATTTAAAAAAAATCAAAGAAAAAGAGAAAAAAAATCATCAAAACAAGTTCATGTTAGTTGAACTACGTCCGACCTGGTTCCGAAAGGATACGGAGGCAGCCTCACCCTAGGGTTTGGTCGCACCAAAACAAAATTCCACATTTCCCCAATATTCAAAGAAACGGGGGCATGATTTTATTTTATTTTTGATGGTTGTTCCATCAAAATTGTACCAAAAGTTGTAATTCAGTTGAATAACTCTTTTTACCTTTCTCCGCTAAGATCTTCTGATCAACTTTCGAGAATGCTATGTCAGTATACTACGGGTGATGCCTCAGCCATTGTAAAGAGAGAGAAATAAATGAGAGAGTCTTATTGGTGAAAATACTCACGGGCACTATAAGGCAATGGTGAGTTGAGAGAAAGGCAAAGGAGAGAGGTCAATTGGTGAAAACCCACAAAGGACATCGTTGATCGATTTAAAGCTTATTATATCTGGCACAAGCATGATTAAGAAAAAGAACCCAGTTTCAAAGTAAAGTTTACAAGAGATTTTGAGAATTAGACGGTTCAGACGGATCGGGCATCCAGTCCAAAGTGCATGTCATGTTCATTGAAGTCTGTATATTCCTCCAGATAAGTCCTTTTTTTATTTTTTATTTTTTTAATTTATCTTTCTTCTCTAAAAGGTACACTTCTTGATTAAGTTGTAATACCTATTAGTTCACCTTCTTGTTTTATTTTGTACTATTCTTTTTGAGTCCATTTCAGTCTATATTTTTCAAAGTAAAGCAAAGAAAAGGCTGCAAAATTGGTTACAGTTTCTCTGTTATATCAAACAAAACTTTCTAGGCATGAACAACATGGGCAAAGGCATAAAGCCATCTCTGATTTCCCTGACGAGCAAAAGGCTTGAAGGACTGAACAATGTGTCAAGGGTCAACAAAAGTTACTCAGTTAAAAGGTGTTTTGGGAGAAAAGTTGTTTTCACCATAAACACAAATGGTGATAGGCGAAAAATAGTAAGGTTTTGATGTCGAGAAAGAACTCCAGAAAGTAAAGACAGAATCTCCCAGCAATTTGTACAACCATCAACAGAGTCAGTTTTTCTAACAAGTGTAGTGGACTCGAGGTCAAATCACCCAAGAAATCAAGGCTACAAACTGACCACCATTTTAAAACTAATGAATCTTTCTTTGTTCAGAACAGGAGCAGAACAATTTAGGAAACAGTTCGTGGAAGGACGAACATCACCAAGTGAAGTTCTTAAATACTGGATTTCCTTCCAATATACATGTAATCATGTTATTTTTATGTTTCATTACAGGAAATCAATACCTTATCTTCAATACAGGGTATTGCATCCCCTGATTGCATTATTTTGTGAATACATAGGGTACAACATCCCCTAGTAGAATCTTAGAGAGCTAAGAGGCTCATCTTATTGCCAACACAGGATAATACATCCCCGTGGCTGCATTACATTTCGCCAACATAGGGTAAGACATTCCCTAGTAGCATCTAAGAGAGCTCAGAGCCTCATCTTATCACTAACACAGGGTACTACATCCCCTGGTTGCATTACTTTCTGCCAACATAGGATACAACATTCTCTAGTAGCATTTTAGAGCGCCACGAGCCTCATTTTATTGCCAATATAGGGCACGACATTCCCTAGTAACATCTCAGAACGCTGCAAGCCTTATTTTATTGTTAACACATGGTACTACATCCTCTGGTTGCATTTCTCATTGCTAACATAGGGTACAACATTCCCTAGTAGAATCTTAGTGATCGATGAGCCTAACGTTATTGCCAATACATGGTACTACATCCCCTAATTGTATTTCTCATTGCTAACATAGGATACGGCATTCCCTAGTAGCATCTCAGAGTTCCACGAGCCTCATCTTATTGGAAACACAAGGTACTATATTCCCCGGCTGAATTTTTCATTGCTAACACAGGGTACGACATTCCCTAGTAGTATCTCAGAGTGCTTCGAGCCTCATCTTGCATTACTTTACGCCAACATAGGGTACGACATTCCCTAGTAGCATGTCATAGCGCCACAAGCATCGTTTTATTACCAACATAGGGTACGACATTCCCTAGTAGCATCTCATAGTGCCACGAGCCTCATTTTATTACCAACATAGGGTATGACATTCCGTAGTATCATCTTAGAGCGCCATGAGCCTCATCTTATTTCCCACACAGGGTACTACATTCCCTGAGTGCATTACTTTCTTCCAACAGAGGCTACGACATTCCTTACTGTCATCCTAGAGCGACATGAGCCTCATCTTATTGTCAACACAGGGTACTACATCCCCTGGTTGTCTTCTTTATTGTTAACACAGGGCACGACATCCCCTATTACCAAAAAAAAATTTGTTTTTCAATTCATTATTTTGCAATAGCTAAGATAGTTTATTGTGCTTTTAATAACTCATAAAAATTTCCTAGTGCAAACTGGGACAGAAAAATTTTGTTTGTTTTGTTTGTTTGTGATGGTTTGTAGGTTTTTTCTGCAAAGTACGGATTGGATTTGCAAAAATAAGATTCCAGCTCTCGCCAGAGAATGTGGAACGTTTGATCTCAATACCAACCGAACCAGCTTTGACATAATGCATGCAGAGACATAGAATTTCAAGAACTATCATCATATGATCAAGAAACAAGCCTATGAGAATATTTTATTGTCTGTTACATCGGAGAGCATCAAGTTTCAGTCTAAAGTCAATGAAGGAAGCAAGTCAAGAATCAAGACAAGATTCCAGATGGCATTTAGATAGGAATTTTGTAACTCCTAGATTTCAAGAGTATGTAATTTTCTTTTCATTTTGATGTAATAGTGGGAACCGCGGATCCGAACCTCGACGGAACTTCGTTCGACTCTCCATTTAAGAATACTCATCGCTCTTCTTGAACTACACGTGACCTTATTCCATTATAAACCTGGGATATGTACGCTGCCAAAAACCAGGCTCAGTCACATCTTTTTTTTTTTATCTTCTTTTCCTTTTTAAGTAATAGTGAGGTCAAAAATCAAACACCTTGTTCATTTTCTTTGCCTAAAAACTCTTCATATTTTCAACCAAAGAGGGGCATGCTCTGAACAACTAACTTTTGACCACACCCAAATAATATATTATTGTAGTGTAAATATTTTTTTTAGGTCTAATCTTGATGTTTTAAAGTTTTATCTTACTCTTAATAG
>ML342432.1:20000-21537 GCA_005239505.1 Nicotiana paniculata | reverse complement strand
TCTTCCATTCGTTCTCTGATCGCCTCAGCCGCTCTCCTAGTTATCATTTCCATGACTCTCTTTTTCCCATTCATCTCAAACTTCCTCGTTGTGGGCGAGACTATAGTGTTGAATCTTTTTCCAGTAGCTGTTCTTGCAGTTGCAGTAGTAGATGTAGTATCATCGAACTAATGGACGGACCGCACACCTGGCTAACACAGAAAAAAGCACCAGTTGGGCCTCTCTCTTTGTTTCGATGAAAGCCTCAACGCTCGCGTTCTATGGGGAACTTTTTTGACTATTTACCTTCATCAAAGCCGGAAGCAAAGGGCGAAAACTCCAAAACTAGTAAATAAAGGTATGGCGAGACCCTTTCAATAGAGGCAAAGGTCATTTCTATTAGAATCTTACTTCCTTGGCTACGGGGTTCTTGAACCCTTCTAAGCAATTAGAAGAGCGCGGAATTGGACCTCCCTCAAATAGATGGATCTGGGATTGATTGAGGAATCGAGCATAGAGAACCGGGGGCGGGCAGGAAGATAGGCTAGGCGGAGTAGTCACTCTGGAGCAGGTTCTTCGACTGGATCAATGCATGTATGAACCCTAAAAAAATCCCGAAGGTCTAGTCTAGAAAAAACCCGGATTTTGTTGGGTTAGCGTTTTGGTAGGAAAGGTGACGTCATTCCTTGCGGCAACCACTGGAATATTACAGAATGATCTAAAGAGGGTCATAGCTTATTCAACTTGCAGTCAATTAGGCTATTCTCCGCCCCTGTCAAATAAAGTAGAGGGGGAAAACTGGAAGAGAGAAGGAAAAAGAGCAAAAGATTGACAAGTCTAATGGGGGAAGAATGGCTGACACGTTGACTGCCTTCGATACTAGAAAAAAAACCCTTAATTGGTTGAAACGTACCGCTCATAACGGTGATATTTTAGGTTCGAGCCCTACTAAGCCTACCACCCCCTTCTCTTCACCTGATACAAGGCAGTCGAAGTAGCCGCCACCCTGTCTACTTTCAGGAAATGTTTGGAACAGAGAACTTACAATAATACAACGCCGTATTCTCCGAAGATTGAGGAATAGGAAGAACCTAGACGGTTTCTGGAAGCATCCTTTACTTTGTTGTTAGAGGTGATCCCCGCCTCCCCTTTTCGCCTAACCCATTCGTTCACAACTTCGCCACTCTACCGAAGGTCGAGCTACCACGCTCCTCGTTAGGTCCCAAGAATCCAAAGGATACAAGCTTCTCAAGGCCGAGTCGGAAAGATTTGTTTGTAGAGTCTCTTTCAGTTCAGGTCTTGAATCATTTGATTTGGAAAAAATTTGTCCGAATAGATTTACATTGTCAATCAAATAGAGAAAGATAGTTTTTTGTACTTACCTTCCTACTAATAATAGATATGGTCTAGCTATGCATTACACTTGCTTCTGGCGAAGCTTCTAGCTCTAAATAATTGGAATTCTGGTATGGCAGGAATACTGTCGACCATTACGAGCGATAGCGAAGCCAAGCCGTATAAAGGCGAGCATAAATTAAATAAACTAGTCAATTTCTGG
>ML342432.1:0-15000 GCA_005239505.1 Nicotiana paniculata | reverse complement strand
CCCGAAGGAATCTCATCTCTCTTCCAATAGAACAGGAAGTCTCAAGCGCCGATTGCTACTAAGAACCTAACAGAACTTTTCAAAATGTGGGTTAAAAAACCACTTGTGTAGGTCGGGGTGATTCTTGCCTATCCCTTATTTGTCCATTAAGTCCGTTTTCCGCTAAAGGCAGCATGAAAAGCACCTAAATTGTATTGAAACATAGGTCCTCGGCAGGCGGGAACAAAAAGAGAAAGAAGAAGATAGAAAGGTTCGGTCCCAGTTGGTCTCGTCTATGGATATAGTCCAGTGCCGCGAAGGCGATAATGTCTTACGATCTTACGATCTCCGCGGAGACGGATACGGAAACCCTCCTTTCTGTCCTTCTGAGGGGTGAAAGCGAGATTGAATGCTCTAAGCTGAGTGTAAGGGTAAGGTCGAGATAGATTCATGCTTGATACGATAGAGATCAATCGTTTACTTCAACTAAAATCGATGAAGTATTGAAACTACTTCAACTTCAATGGATGAACTTCTTGGCACACTCTTCCTTTCAAACCGGTAAAAAGAAAGCCCTTAGCCATCATTACATTACTTATGCGCCAGCTTTCATCTCCTTCCACCTATACCTAATCCATTCATAAAGGAAACTGTACCCGACCAGGGATGGACGTAAACTTGTAAGCTACCGAAGGTAGGGATAATCGTCCAGGTCTTATTGTGAAAGAAAAAAGCCGCCCTGCCAGACCCCCAGTTACAGGATCTAATCCTCCACGAAAAGTAATAAATTCCGCATATTTGACCAATTCAAGGTGAAAAATGGGGTTGCTCCCTCGGCAAACTGGGATAAAGTTGAGCCAAAAGATCTCGATTCAAGACCCCTAGAGACTCTACAATCATTATGAGTGGATAACCCTTTTCCTTCCCTTCTATAGAGAGGTTGCCCCTTTCTCCCCGGGTCCTTTTTTTTGGTATCTTTCGCTTGGAACCTAATCCGCGAAATGGATACAAAAAAGGTGGCAAGTTTTTTCTCAATCGAGAGTCATTTCCCTTAGTGACTGACGAATGGAATCAACCAGATCCTTACTTAAGTTGTTTTTTGTTGCTCTCTTTTGTTCCAACGAATGTCGTATCTTGCTTCTCTTGTGCCCTCTCTTTCTATCGCAGCCCCTTTCTTCTTTTTAACTCGAACTGTGGATCTGGTATGAACTCAGAAGCCTAATAAGGGAGAGTCTGGGTCCACTAGAGGAAGAGTACTTCTAGGCTTTCCAGGAATTGGAATTATTGAAGAAGCTCTTTATACTGGAATTTAATCTCTTGTTTCCAGTTTTTTTTCTTAATCAACCATAGGTGATGACAGTTCTGGCAAATTTCAAGGAAGCATCTACTAGTTGAAAAAAGGAGGATCCGTTGAAGAGTTTATGTTGTCTCGGTAGGGAATAGTCCAATCTATTCCAGCACCAAGGGGAATCTCTATAGAACTAGTCCCTTATATTTCGCACATAGGAGATTGAGACACAGCCCCAGGGCTATGGGGAAATATGTAGATCGATCGCCCTAGATAGACAACTACATAGATGGTCTCTACTAGTCTATATATTCTTTGATTTCGTTCCCCGAGCGGATCAAACATTTCTTCTTCCTGCTCAAGCAGATGCCGAACCTCATTATTTAGCGGCTCTCCGAAGTCAGAGAGATGGGTGGGGGCCTTTCTGATAGGCGGGACAAAGCGCTTTCAATGGTGATGAAAGAAGGGGAAATGCCTGTGCGGTCAGTATATTCTTCTAGCTTACTCGCTCAGCTCTATATACTTATATATCAGTTAGCTCGTTCGCTTTTAGACTGCTACCCGCGAATTTGTTGATGTTGCACCCATGAAGTATGGAAAGTGACAAACATTGGGAACTACCCGGGGAGGAGTTAGGAACAGGAACAAGGAGAAGCGAGAACCACTTAAATGGAGGAATCGATTGTATTTCGTCCTTTGTTCCCCATAGCAACTGGAGATCAAAACGAATGTCGTATCTTGCTTCTCTTGTGCCCTCTCTTTCTATCGCAGCCCCTTTCTTCTTTTTAACTCGAACTGTGGTACACGACCTCCTTTTACTGGAAAGACCTCTATTGGACTGGGAAGTAGCGCGGGAAAGTATGAAATGCTCATTTGCTAGTTAAGTAGATCCTTTGTAAAGTGTATTCCTTCCTCTTGAACTCTAGAGAACAGGCGGAAAGAGGTTCATCAGAGCGATAGGGAAAGCTTATAGAGGGGTGGTCTTACTACGACAAGCTATCGCTTCCCCCGACCGACTAAAATACAACAGTCGCAACCTACTTTGATTCAAAAGAAAGGGTCCATGTTTTTTACCTTAGCTCTACTTAGACTACTTCTCGATTTTTCCTTTTTACGATTGTTTGCTTCCAAAGTCTTACGCGATGTGTGAAATTTCTTTGTTGAATGGAGGTGAGGTCAAGGGCTTCTTTGATCGGGAAATGCACGCACTTCGTTCATCCTCTAAGAGAGAGTAGATGCGAAGGTTCGGATCGAAGGTCTTCGCGAGACATCTTCCTTATTTGGTCAATTCCTGCATAAAGGTACGGCTAGGCAGTAGCTTTACCCATTGTCAGAATCAAATGTAGCCTTTCATTTAAAAAGGCAAGGCCCCTAGCGATAGGGGAAAGAATTCCGCCCCTAAAGCTAGCTCCTACTCCTCCTCCTTCTCCTTTAGGATAGGATCTCTTTGTTGGACCGCCGGCGCGAACACAGTGGTTCCTGGACAAGGTCCTATCCTAGGCTTAGAGCTGAGTGCATATGTATACACTAATTTATATGTGGGTTCCGCTTCGGGGAAGACGAGTTGACTCCACAAAGCATAAAATTATTGCCTCGGATATTCCATTAACGGTTACCTAGCCCAGGAAAAGAAAAGAAAGGATAATGGGCTCGTCTATTATAAGTTATTAGTTTACGGAGCTATCTCAGATATCTCGAGTAAGGAGACGCAGGACGGAATGGACTAGATGGACAGCTAGCACTGCCCCCTCACTTCCCACTTCCAAGAGAGGACTCGAAGCTGCCTTTATGGGTAGAATATCTTTGAAAGATATCTTTCCCTTCTTTCACTACGCCCTTCACACCTCTCTATCTATAGATAGAGAGAGATCCGCTGCGTGAGCAACCCGACTGTGCCTTACATGTGCTCTACAAGCCGCCCGTAATCTTTATTCCCAACGAGCCCTTTTTTTTATTTGGAAGAAGTCTAGCCCAAGTTCTGCCTGAAAGTCTCTCCGTAAAAAATAGTACCTTTTTTTTCGGATATTTAAGAGGTGGGTTGGTCAATCCATTTTTTCCATAGGAGAGGCACTTAGCAGCCAAATATGAGCACCATGGCTTTTTCTTTTCAACATCTCATTTTTCGTTCCTGTCCTAGTTGAAGGAGGGTAAATTTAAGAATCAATTTTTTCTGACTTAGTTGTTGTCGTATTTCTTTTCTCAGCTCTTAGATGCGAAAAATCACATGATGAAGGGGGAAATGAAATGTCGGATTGAATCGCCGAAGCAGGGCTAAGACGAATAGATATGAATGACGAAATGAGGTCTTCCCCCCTTACCCGACAAGAGAGAGCGAGACTGACCTACCCAAGAGAGAGAACGCAAGAGTGACTCCCCCTATCACTTAAAGGCCGGAAGAAAAAAATTTCCCACGGCCTTATTTACCAAACTCGGGACTAGAGGAGCATTTTTGGAATTTGAGGTATCGCTTGTAATGTAATAAGGATGAAGGAAAATCAAATGATTGTTTTTTAACTAGCGCCCTCTTTTGGGTATGCAGGTACTAAGAGTCCTCTCACTACCAACCAGCAGACATCATCTGGCTGGGTCTTGCCGGTATCAAAAACGAGACACTCATCTGCATGCTTAAAGGCTTAATCCTGTTCCGGTTCCCAAGCGTTATACCTTTCTTCTGAAGCTGCTCACTCTGCTTTACCGAGAAAGGGGTGACTATCATACGGAAATGAAACTAGTAAAGTAAGATGCCGGAACTCTTTCTTTCGTCTTGTCTTTACTCTTCCCCCCATCCTCCCGTCGCCTGTCCACTCAACTCTGATACCATTCCCGCTGCTACAATTGGAGTTTACGGTCCTAGTTCTGTTACAGTAAGAGNACCCTAGCAGCGGAATTGAATCAGAAAGCAAGACAGAATAGGCTCTTACTGCTCTAGAAAGAACTTCCCTTGAATCTACTGCTATTGATATTAGCTCAGGGACTTCGGTGCCTTAAGCGGAAGAGGGGATTTCTTTCTCTTTTTGGTCTGAAATTTCCACTTTCTAATCGATTAATTAGCGATTATCATAGATGGAATGATAGGCGAAAGCTGCTTAGGAGCTAACCTTAAGAAAGTGAACATTAGTATGCTCTAACAACCTTAAGGTATGACTAAACAGGGCGTATTGCACTAACAGAACGACTTCTATGCTTAATCTTAAGCTTTTCTTAAAAAATTTAGTCAATTAGTCTTATTAAGATAAGGATAACTTTGANTATTTATTGTTCGAGTTGGAGTTAGAAATACATCAGGATTTCGTGTGCTTACTTATCTTGCTTTTGGTTTTCGTATCATGGATCATGGGTCGCACTTTATGGCATTTCTAATATAAAAATAATCCAGACTCAAGTGCCCCCCGAACCGCGCGAAATGGTCGCCTATTACACGGCTCACTAACTCTGCCTGGGGTGTGGGTACCTATTATTCGTCGGGTAATTTGTCCGCGTATTCTGCCTATCTTCTTCTTTCTTTCCAAATCCAAATACAATGGGATGGGCATCTTTCTATTTCTTCTACTAGGATTTCACCCCTACACACGAAATTCCACTCTCCTCTGTCTCACTCAAGTGAATTGGTTTCGAGAGCATTCCGCCAGTTTTTGGCGGCTTTCACTTTCAACCCGATTCACCGCCTACGTGCCCTTTACGCCCAGTCATTCCCTCTTCCCCCCAACAACTTCACTCCGGAGGAATCGCATATTCTTAAGCAAGAAGATCCCGACCTGTAGGTCCGCTAACGTAAAGCGAGGAGTTGAGCCTGAACTGGCGAACCGAAGTCACTTTCGGAACCATACTTCCTACAGCTAACATGTTTCTAAAAGAACCTATTTCACCAAGTAGTGCTAATTTCTCCCTTTTTAGAATGGCTCCAGTGTCGGGTTTTCTCAAAATCCTTGAGAAACTTATTGAATTTCTGAAAGAGTTTTCATACTCTCTAGAGTCCTCTAAGATGCCACCACTCCTTTGTGCTTCTCTCCGGTATTGTCTCCTCACTAAGTGGCTGCACACACCTGTCTTACAGATAGAGTCAAGCACGAGATGCTTTATCTAAACTAGGCAGGAGAACTTGGCTAACTTTCCTACTCTGATAGCATCTCTGAACGGCAGGTACCCAAGAAAGAAAAAATAGCTTACGGTTAATACGGAAAAAAGTAAAAAGACAACGATAGAAATAGCATTCAACCCCGTCTTTTTTCCCTTTGGCTGGTAATCACATCGGCCATAAGGTGGTCTATCACCTCGGTTGGGGAGAAAAGCTTTTTTGTTGTCGGAAAATCCAGTGAAGGTGCATAGCTTCTTTGAATGTCCCGCTGAAGAAATGCTAAAGCTATTTAGAGTTGGTATTTCTAACTAAGTCAGAAGGGGGGCTTTGGGCAAAGAGCAACTCGAAAGTACTTTACTTCAGTCCCAATACTGAAAGACGTGACTTCAGGAATGGATTTAAGGCAGCATTGACATTGAATGAGAATGCTTGAATGGGAATCATCTTAGCAACTGACTATAGACATGAGTCTAAGCCGCCGGGAGAGGAAACAAGTAGCTGGTAAATTAAAATTAGAACTAGCACAATTCGCAGAATTAGAAGCCTTTGCACAATTTGCTTCTGATTGGTTGGATTTTGCGAGCTGTTCCAACCACTGCTGGATGTGATTCCAAGAGCCGAACGAGAATGAATACCACACAGAAGAGGAGATACTGGAATTGGAGTAGAAGCAATGGGTGTTGGATGATCAGCCTAGGCTTTTTTTTTTTTTGCTTCTACGTCTCATGACGGGAGTGAGACTCACCTTTGGCTTTCGTCTCGGTAGGTGTATTATTATACATTTTCCCAAAAAAAAGAAAGCTGGTGCCTCGTCAGAAAGACTTGGTTCATAGAGTAGAGGCCTTTCCCCAAGATATTGGTTTTAAGCTCCTCTCCTTACAGTCAAGTGGCTTTCACTCCTTGACTAACATTTTCTATTCCCCTTCGACCGGTCATAAAAGGAAAGGAGAATAACTGAGATAGTATGCTATGCGCAGACTAACTTGCCACTTGCTTTCTTTGAGGAATTTTTGAGTGAAGGGCGATGCCAGTCAATTGAGACTTTTTTTACTACTTAATACATAGCAGAATTTCATCAATCATAACTCAATTCCCGTCTTCTCTAGTGGGAATTCTGATCCCGAATAACTAAATAGCGTCAGTGAGGATGCCCATGCCCAGTCCCAGTAGCTTCTCTTTCAGCTTCTTAACCGCGTGGGGCCTTTGGAGAAGCAAGTAATCCATTTCTATCTCTTTCCTCAGGTATTAAGGTTCCTGCCCTTCTTTTATTGTATTCGCTTCAATCGCCCATGATTGAGACAAAGGTAGATGAGAAGAAATTCTTTTTCTTTCATAGTCTGCTAATTTTCTTCTTCTTGCATCTCGGGCCTATAAAGCAAGATTAAAGTGTCCTCTTGGATAAGAAGACCTAAAACACCAGTCAAGGGAAGAAGGTCGGTAACAAAAGGGAATCTTTCTTTTTCAGTTAAGTCTGCGCATGAATGATCCACTTGCCGCCGCTGACGTGACCATCTCCAAAAGATATGCCTCAATCTGTGGCAGATCAACTATAGGGGGAATGTGTTGGGAGACGACCTCCCGCCGCGGTAGTATGAGCCTTCCCTTTCCTTGATGTTACACAAGCTTTGAAGCTAAGTTCGCTATTCGGTCAATGATAGGCTTTAGGCCTTACCCTTTGGGGTATATATGCTATACAAATTGATGATGGTTTATCATCATCAGAACAAAGATCAGTCTAGGTCGAGATGAATGGAAGATGTAGACCAGTTGAAAGGGATGTAGCGCAGTTTGGTAGCGCCTTTGTTTTGGGTAAAAAATGGAAGGTCACGGGTTCAAATCCTGTCAATGGAAGGTTTTTTCCTCATCTTTCACAGGGTAGCCCGGAAGTCTTCTTCTACGCTGGAAAGAATCTCCTTCGGTGGATTAGATTAGTTAGAAGACTTGCGAGGTCTTGATCATTTACTTGGACCCACTTTTCATTCCATTTGTGGGAATTNTTCCTTCCTCTCGCTTCGCTCGAGCATCTTCAAACCTCACTCCGGCGAATGGGTACCTAGGCTTCTCTTGCCAATGTATACAAATAGACAGACCTGGCGAACTATCTTTCCAAAGCCCCTTTCTTGCTGCAAGTATAATGATTAGACGAAGAAGAGGCCGTCAGACCAGAAAGAAAGCTACCCTTTGAAGCTAGATTGAGATTTAGGTAATGGGCCGTCAGACAGAGACTGAGCGCAGACGCACCCGAGGAGTTTGATTTCTACGCTTCTTCTTCCTTTCTGAAGGGCACTTTCTTTCTCTTGAAAGATTTGATGCGCCACACGACTTACCCAATAGCTTTTCGATTGTTGGCACCGACTCCCCCTTTCAAAGTAAGATAGTTTCGAACAACATATATGATATTGTCCCTAACTCAGAAAGGCCCAGACTGCGCTGAGGAAAGAATGGAACTTTACAAATAAGAAGCCGGCTAACGGGGGTATTCCTGCGTATGAGAACATAGCAAGCGAAAGATACCAAAAGAAAGGGAGCGCGCTATAGGACACTAGCTGGCCTTTACTTGGGCCTATTTTCAGTTATGGACACACAAGGACAAAACATGTGTGCCGGGCGCGCGACCCATCAATCTACTAGCAATGGGGGAGAAATCATAGCATGTCGCTTTCTGTGTCCTATGTCGTCATCACTAACCATTCCCCTTCTCTTTGCATTTCTTGATCGGTCGCTTCCTTTCGCTTTCATGCGGAAGGTTACCCCTACCAGCCTAAAAGAAAGAATGGTTTTTAGATAGATCGTTGGCTATGGCGCCATTTGTGAAGGAATGGTTTATGCGCTTTCTTTACTACTATGCTATTTCTCCCGTCTCGAACGTGATTCGTATTTGATGCTCTTATCGGCTTGGGTGCTTGATTCCTTAGCTAACTCAAGAAAACACATAGATTGAGATGTAGGGCTCAATTTGTCTTGTGCAGGAGATGGAATTTTAACAAAGCACGTGCATTCGAATACTCTGAGGTTTGAATAGTCATCTCTTTGACTCCGTTCCTGTGGGCTTTTGAGGAGCGGGAGAAATTGTTGGAATTCTATGAAAGAGTCTCGGGAGCCAGGATGCATGCCAGTTTCATAATTAGAAGATAGGGGGCGGCTTTCTTGTGGTAGTAATTGCGAACATCTCTCCTCTTCTCTGGGGAAGCTCATTCCTTGGATGTATCATAACTTGTACAAATGATAGTCTCTGTAAGAAGGACCAAAGCGCACTGAAAGAACCTACCGATTCTTGTGTCAACTAAGTCTCTGTCTACTTCCCACGATTCTTTTTTGCAATTTCATCCATCTTTTTTAACCTGATACCTTTGCAGAGGCCATATCTCAACCCTGCTGGCAGCTCTATGCAGAAAGAGATCGTAGCACTAGAATGGTTTGCTACTTGGGATTGAGTCTCTCTTCCTCTAGGGAAATCAATATGGGCTACAAGTGGGTCTATAAAGTCAACAAAAAGCTGATGGAGCTGCCCTTCACTTATTAATTAAGTGGAAAATAGTCGTCGGCATTCTATAAGCGACTTGACCGAGTCTACGAAGCTTTGCTTTTCTTGTAGTCGGCTTACCCGTCATTGAAACACAAGCTGGAGACGTATCGGCCTATATTCCCACCAATGTGATCCCCCATTACTGATGGACAAATCTGTTTGGAAACATCTGCTATCATTCTAGTTGTTAGTGAAGTGAGCGTCTTGCATGTTAGATTCATAGTTGGACCTTGTTACCGTGCCGAAAAAGACGTTATAGCGACCATCCTGGGCCTTCCACGATTGTTGACCTGTCTCGGACCGGGGAAGACGTTCTTCAAGATAGGACATACGGTACAGAAAGGATCATCTAAGGATCTTGAGAAAGGGAAGGAAATCTTTTTTTGATCAATCGCCTGNGTCGCCTACATAGGGTAGAAAAGAATGCTTTGCATAAACATCTCAATGTCCAAGATAAAAGGAACGAGGGGAAGAATCGACGAGGCGAGTGTTCTCGAAGAGAAAATCATGATGGAAAAACCGTGAGGAGAATTCTAAACTCGAGATATGCAAAATAAAAAGACTCCCTGGGAGATGCTAAAAGACAGGGAGGATTAAGAAGGCCATCATTAAGGAAAACAAGGCAATAGCTTCGGTTAAAGCAAATCCCAAAATAGGTTTGGATTCTGCATTTGTTCTTATCATGTTCTTTGTGACGACCCGAAACCTTGAAATTTGATTTTTGAGGGAAAAATGGTAATTTGACCGAACCCGTAGGTTCGAGCCGTTATTTACGACTTATCGGGACTGGTCGGATCGATTTCCAAAGGTTCCGGATGAGTTTGTGCGGAAAAAAAAAAGATGTTAATTAATCAAAGGTCCAACTGATCACCACGCCTGTATTGTAAATATGCAGTTAGGAATAATCCAGCCAAAGTAATAGGAATTAGACCTAACACGATTCCAAATAGAAAAACTTCAATCATTTTTCTTTGTTTGAAAGGAGAAAAAAAGAGAGGTAATATCTATACCTAAATATTAATCCGAATTTACATGAATCTCAATGACAATGGCCAAGAATTGACAATTGGTAACGTAAGTAAATATAGAATACATGTAATCCCACACCAGCTATTTTTATCTCTTTTTTGAAATTCAGAAATAGTAAGCGATCCCATAAGGGATTTCTGAAGTAAGTTCCAGACAAGGATGCAAATCAACTCCTTATATAGAATGCAGATCGACACATTCAATGAAGCAGCCAGTACGGCAGACAAGCTACTTTCTTATTCTAGGACTGGAAGATCCTCTATCTATTAGCATACCCGTACCGGCAGTTAGACTAGCTCCTCTGTTGGCATTGGTTCATTTTTGGTATGGCTACTGAGGATTTGATTCAATACAGCGGATGAGGAAAATCAATCAAGCTTAGACAAGATACTTTACTTCCGGGGTCAATCAATCGGTAGTCCTCCAATTTCTTCTCGAAAGCCTGTTTATAAGAAATAGCTTATGCCACTCGTATTGCCCCGGATTGACAAAAGAGGCTTGAATTGGAGATTCTTGTGTAAACATTCAAGTTGACATACTACTTTGATTCCGATTCGGGCGGAGGAAGACTGATTTAGAGGGGTAGGCATTCCCGTCCGCCCTTACACAGGGCCCCCCCAAGAAAAAAGAAATGTGGTACCGGCTGTGAAGCCCACATATTTCAAATCTCGGCTCCCCTCAAGGAAAAAGCGAGATACTTAGCTGAAAGGGTGAACAAGGCCGAGCGCCTTCAAAGGTTGCTCCAGTCTCCTGAAGCTTTCCTAATCAAAAAATAGGAGAGCACCCCTTCTCCCGAAGTTACGGGGTCATTTTGCCGAGTTCCTTAGACATGCTTGGTGGGAATTCTTTCCAGCCTTAGTAAAATAGGGGGTGGGTTTGGCTTGAACATAGGCTCAAACAGAATTTGAAGGGTCCTAGAGATTTATAAATCGGTTGTTCCTGTTTGGAGAAGAATCAACAGAATAGCTAATAGCATAAAAACAGATCCAAGTAAAGTATAAAGGAACAACTGATATATATAATATTCCTTTGCCTAGCTGCCCATTGCTAGAACTTCCAGCGCTAAGGTGGTTGGTGTGGTAAGGCAAGCAACTCCTCTTTCCGAAGAAGAGTGCCTGCCCGAGCTATCTTAAAGTAAAGCTCTCTAGGTTAGCTATAGGTAAAGTTCTCCCAGAGCCGGAGACACAGGCCGCTACTCCTTCAGAAACCGGGAATCCGCAAGGAAGGATAGGACACAGAATAAAGACCTAAAGTTGTTCGTCAGATGAAATCGAGAACCGAAAGATGTCTATCAAAGAGCGAGAGGGACTGACTAGACGGCTGTCAACCAGCTCTGAAGGTTGCAAAGCCTTTAGCCTTCCACCAGATTACTTTGCTGACTGTAATTCATTCAAAAAGAGTAAAGGAACTGGTTTAACAAAAGGGCTCTCAAAAGTGATCTGTGAATGGAACAACAGGCGGGTTACACGTTCCACTGTGCCGAGATGTGAGGTGCAGGTGGTGATGATCACCCCCTTATTTCAATTTGACGTGAAGAATATAATGGCCAATAAATAGAGCTTCGGCTAAGAATTAGACCTTCTCTAGACGGAACTTCAGACTTCTGGATAGGCCTGAGAAAGCCTAGACCAAAGGGTCCGCATAGCCTCCAATGTATGGATGGTCCTCTTAGACTGGCCATCGGTCTGAGGATGGAAGGCTGTGCTAAGACTCACTCTGCTACACAAATCCTTCTGTAGGCTCTGCCACAAGGCTGAAGTGAACCGTGGATCTCTGTCTGATACTATGGATGTCCTTTTTATTCACTACAGTCCCGGAACAGAACAATCTTGTGTCATAAGAAAAGCTATTATCCAAATCGAATTTTTTTTTTGATTGGCTTCATCCCGAACGTCCCATTACTGATGGGGAAATCTGTTCGGAAAGAGATATTTATTAAATAATAAAAGCGGCTTTGAATTCTAGCGCACTAGCCTTAGCTAGACTCCTGCTTCAAGTGCTGATTTTTATCTAGTTGAATGATTGTTTGGTTTATAAAGTAATTTCTTTTCCATGTCAAGATACTTTAGTTGTTCTTCCCTTAAAGAAATTGGTATTGTTTTTGCTGTTAGTACTGTAGCTTATGGGCATGTACCACTGCCCCAAGAAAACAAGTCAGGTTCAGCAATAGACGTAACTGGTTCAAATACCAGAAGCTAGGTCATAGAAGGTAGATTAGATTCGACAATCTTAAGTAGTGGAGTTGGCCCATGGATGAAGACATGGTCTCTCTGGATCCCATTGAATTTCATTCGGAGGAGGAGCCTACTTCTCAAGTTTTGAATTTTATGAGCCCTTCGATTGTATCCCATAATAAAATCTCTCTGATAAACATCTTGTCGATGATTCAATTTTAACATATTATATAATCTTCGTGTGCGCTTTTCGCCTGGCCTTCCCCTTTCGATTCACGGAATGTGATCTAGGACACGATGGGAGTTTGCGTGTCTCGGTAGGAAAGAGATCACCGAAGTATAGCACAAGATCGCCTTTTCTTGCTGCCATGGGGTCGACCTGTGAACAAGGTAAACCCAATGGGAACCAAAAAATGGGTGATACCTACCTATAGAGTCAAATTTAAATAAAAAAGTACCAGTGACGACGACTTTCTAGGTTTATGGATCCAGTCAGCTAAACTCCATCAAACTCCTCAATCAATATCAACAAGATGTCGTGACCGCTTAGGGCTGATTTGCTGACCGTAACGAACTTGACTCTGCCCCTGAAAAAAAAGGGCGGGAAGANATATGGAAGAAGTTCAAAAGGTAATTTTGAGCATGTCGGCGCGCACTAACCCAAAAAAAGGTCTCCCCTATCCTTTAAAGCCTGATGGCTTTCCGGATTCTTTTTATATAGAAAATATTGTTGGGATTTCAAAAACTTCCAGCTGGTCACCTTATTTCTTCGCTGAAGGTCCGATCCCCCGTTCCATCAACGGAACTCACGACCTAAGTACTAAGTAACCTTAGAATGGGGATGCCAATCTTATACAGAAAATATGTTGATTGAGTGCAATTTATAAATTAGGAAAGGAAACAATGTGAAGTCACCCCTATTTTGCTGTCCAGGGAGCTGTTGACTAATGACCTAAAAAATGCCGCTCCTACCAACGCTTACTTACAACTAAGCAAAAAAAGGGTGCAGATCACTTTTCACTTTCTCGTCAGTCCAGACCTTGTCCTTGGTTCTATCAGCTATGAAGTCTTCCTCTTTTGGGCAAGCTGCTCTTGCTCAAGTGGAATCAGTTGCAGTTGGCATATATAAAGAAGTCTAATATCCTGTCTTCTTTTATTAAGGAATTTCTAGAGAGGAATCCCCTGGCCTCTCCCCGCTTCTTAGTCTTATAGGATAGCTCACCATTCAAGTAAGTCACTTTACCCGGCGCTTACTGTCTTCTTTCTAGTCTCCTATTTAACTACTTACAGGTTTTGATCTAGTTGAATGACTGTTTGGTTTATAAAGTACAGCTCTAGTGTCGATCAAGCTTCCGGCTTCAAAGAGAAATCCGCTTTAGACCAAAGAAAGGAGCTAATTTTCTCGCTAAACCCGTCTCTGATCTTCTCTACTATTTTGGCTGCTTTCTTGGGGGTCCTAGTACTAAGAGCACCAGGAAGGAGAACAACTACAAAGAGGCAACTAGATCTAACAGCTATATTCAGCTACATTCTTGAAGCGTTATTTGTTTATCCCGCCCTTCTTTCTTTTCTTCGATTCGCTGCGGGTCAGCACCTCCGAAAGAAACGGAGGACTTCATTCAGTGACCCCGCGATCTCCCTCTGAACGATCAGAATAAGGTAAACCGATCCATAATGAAAGCACCTGTAGATAGAAGCCGTTTGTCGACCGGTGGACTCATCCTCTACCAAATGATAAGAATGCCTCTGAGATCGTGTTCAACGCCTGCTTGACTAGCTCAAAAGGATACCAACTTCTCATACCAAGAAAGAGAAGAAGATAGGTAGTTTTAGACAAGTTTCTTTTGAAGTAGATACCTGAATACCAAGTATAGCTCGTAACAATCTATTTTCCGGGGCGTGCCATATGCGCTTAGACTTTACTTTTTCCCCTTTTTTCTTCCCGGTCAATATTTGTTCTCGAAGGTAGAGGGTTTTCTGGGGGAGAGAAAGTTTCCAGGTTGGATTTTTTTAGATCAAATAGTACTAGTTGGGTAGATAGAATCCGACGAGTCAATTCTCAATGCGATGCATCCGTGAAATGGGACGGAGATCTGCCCGAACTTAGTCTTTTCCTTTGTACTATTTTTAGTTGATAAGAATAAGCTCTGGAAGCGGATAGGCCGATGGTAGGGAAGGCTAAATAAGTCGATTGCTGCCATTCCGGAAATCAGGGTTTAAAAGTCTTTCGTCCGGGAGATATAGCTCCTCAGCGCATACATACAGAGATCATGTGATTTGATCTGTACTAGAGACGGGAAGAACCAGAGGAAGACTCCATATTACTTGTGACTCCGTAATCTCAAATAGAAGAGCTTATGTCAATGTTTCCCATCTCTACCGTAGGTGCCAAAGAAGAATGAGAAGAAGCCCGAAAAAGAGCAAAAAATACAAAGAGGCAACTAGCTCTAACAGCTATATTCAACTACATTCTTGAACNCAGCGGTGTGAAAGGAATAGCCTTGAATCTTGAGAATGAGAATGTAGGGATTGTTGTCTTTGGTAGTGATACTGCTATTAAAGAAGGAGATCTTGTCAAGCGCACTGGATCTATTGTGGATGTTCCTGCGGGAAAGGCTATGCTAGGGCGTGTGGTCGCTTATAATATTTCGAGTGCTACTTTCATTTCAGATACATTCAAATCCATTATTCTTTGTAGCCTGAAGAAGAAATATAGATTTTTAGTAGAGGAAGGAAGTAGCTGGCACAATGAGGGAAATGAAGGCTCCATCATCCCGATCTCTCTTTCCTGCCTGTCCAAAGAAAACAGAACCTCTTCTAGTTCAAGGTCGAAATCCTCTCCACCCATCTGCGGAGGGTTTCCGTCTCCGTCTCCGCGGAGATCGTAAGATCGTAAGACATTATCGCCTTCGCGGCACTGGACTATATT